>VUQR01012816.1:0-31943 GCA_015108515.1 Hemichromis elongatus | reverse complement strand
AGTAAGGGTTTGTTTGTTTTTTTTTTTTTTTTAATACATGCAGTCATTTCTGTTTCTGTCCACAGTGAATTGGTTGAGCCTCTTCGACTGATGCTGCCTCTAAATCAGGCTTTTTACAGCAAAGCAGCCCCTGTCAGTGTTGCATTTGTGATGGTATACAATAGCACAGTTGCACAGCTGAGAGAGCCCAGTCACAGGACACAAGAGAGAGAAAGCATCACTGCATTGCTTTTCTCAAATCCTGCTGTATATTGGTGCTCAATTCGAGACAAATGTGCTCCTGCACTCATTCTGTCACCTGAGGGCAGTTGTATTGTATTATTCTTAGGTGCACACGGGAGCGGACTAGTGGATAAACATTTTATCTGCTTGGCTATTCATACTTGCATGAGGATTGTCTCAGCTTTGGCACTTCAGTTCCTATCCACTGCAGTCACATCCAGTTTAAATGGTTAATGAAATGGTTTTGATGACTAAAACCAAATTACATTACTTTTGCAGTGCTTTTCAGAGCAAAGACAGATGGTTTACATTTACACATTTTAAAGACTTGACATGGTTCAATTGGAAGTGAGGCAAGATGATTTCAAGAACATAAGAAAGGATTATTGCTTGCTCTGTGATCCAGTAGTCAAATGGTGGGGTTTGCATATACTCGATGTTAATATTTCCCCCTATTGTGTGAGTGGCATTGAAATTCATTTATTCCACTATTCCAAACCAGCTGTCTTTTTCACTAAGATCACATAATGCAGAGTAGAGATCTATATTCAAAATGGAAGCTTACTTTCTTGATTTTGCTGTCACTATTCATATTGTGAGACCACTTCATCAGAGATGTTGTAGTTGTACATTTCTAGTGTCATACTGGTTCATACGTGTATCATTAGCCTGTGCTGATAACCCCTTCAATGCTTATCAGAGTATTTGTATCTCCCTGTCTGCAATAACACAGTTGAGCAGATTGCACTGAATCGCTCGACAGTTGTGTCGACACGGCCACCCACACAAATTTTTTTCTTGAGTGTATTTAGCCTGTGCTGCCGAACAACATCTCAAGTTGTCCCAAATATTGTTCTTTCAGAGTCAGACGCATTGAAGCAAGGAGAGGCCAGCTGTTGGCAGAATAACACATTCACACTCGCTTGTCTCTGCAAAGTTGGGAGCAAAGTCCATAGTTTCAGACACTCAAGTCTCTAAAGGGCTGAAGATTCTGGTTGCAGCATCATTTGAAAAAGTCATTACAAGGTTTTTTTT
This sequence comes from Hemichromis elongatus, assembly GCA_015108515.1. Lineage (NCBI taxonomy): Eukaryota > Metazoa > Chordata > Actinopteri > Cichliformes > Cichlidae > Hemichromis > Hemichromis elongatus. The sequence continues at coordinate 30,686 of VUQR01012816.1, read as the reverse complement.
TTTACAGGGTTTTTCTTTTTCTTTTTTAAACCGCTTGTTTTGTTCACGAATTCAGCTATTATTAGTTCTGTTAGTCAGACACTATATGTCTTCCAAATAACTATCTCTCTAATAAATCACTTTGACCGTCTCAACAAGGGTTAAACTGATCTAATTTGAGTTTGGTGGATTTGTTGTTGAGAAACTGAATGAGTGTTGACTTTAGTTGTTTGGTGCTGAGCGCTGATCTTATTTTTGGGCTTTATTGTATTGGAACTCATTGGTTAGAGCATTTAACTCCTGTTGCAAGATATCATTTCCATTGGTAAATGTTTGTTGTCAGGAATATTTTGTTCCTTTCAAGAAAATGTCACACTTAGTTCTTAGTTCACTTAGTGAGTGTACTTATTTATTTGCTTCCTACAATATTAATTATTTGCATTACATTTGTTCAAGTAGTCTGATGGGATGAGCCAGAGACAATCATAATCTTGACACCATAATGACATCGGATCAAAATAACTTGTCATGTCACTGTGACCCAGTGTTTATGTGTTTTCTGGTTTGTTTACTTGGTTCTGTTTACTTGGCTCCCCTGTGTACAAGTTTCATGTGTATTCTGCCATGTCTTTCGTGTATGTTAGTTCTGTCTCCATGTTTATTCATCTGTTTTCCAGTAGTGTCTCTCGCCTCTTCTGTTTCCTGTATTCAGTCAGTCTGTGTCTTAGGCTACGTTCACTCTGCAGATCTTAATCTCAGTTCATATTTTTTGATCAAATCTCATTTTTTTTTGTCTGGTTGTTCACACTACAACTAAAATGTGACAGCAAACGCGCTCTAGTGTGAACGGTTCAAGGCCCTCAAAGCATGCGCAAAAGAAGACGTCAACGCTCTCTGTTTACGGAAGCAAAAATGGAGAAATCAGCCCAGTTACTATATGACCCATATGCTAATCACGTCTAAAACCTTAGTTTTTTGTCCACTGGCTCGCTCCGTCTCCCGTTTCCGCCGCCATGCTTTCTTGTTTGTCTTCTCTGGCGCTGATAATTGGCGTCTGTCTTGTGTCAGTGACATAAAAGACGGATTTAATGCAACATGACCATTCAAACAGCAGTCGCTTTCTAAAACATCAGATATGTATCGGAATCAGTACCACATACGAAAGTGGGTCACATAGGGTCAAAAAAGTCGGATTTGATGCGCTTTTGCCTGCAGTGTGAACGTAGTCTTAGTGTGTGTCCCATGTTTCCTATTTTATTTTGATAGTCTCCTGTTCTGTGTGCATTATGTTTCGTTTTGTTTCCCTGTCTCGTTAGTCTGATTAGTTCCACCTGTGTTTCCCTCCTGTTTCCCATCCCCTCGTTATCCTCTGTGTTTTTTACTCCTCTGTCTTCCTCTGTATGCTGTCACATTTTCCACATTGCTGTGTTTCCCCAAGCTCCTCAATTTTCCTCATTACTCTTAGTTTTCTCCTAGCTCCTAGTTTCTCTAGGTCTGTTTCCCAGGTTCTAGTTTGTTTTGTTTTGTTTTGTTTCAGCAATAAAAGCTGCCTTCCTTACTTAATGCCTTTGTGTTTAAGTCCTGCATTTGGGTCCTACCTCTGCATGCCACACAGCACACCCATGACATTATCAGCCTTTTCTTAGAAAACACAAAACAAAAAAATGTATATCTGATTGTCTGCAGTTGGCTCACTGGTGCGTTTTATGGAATGTTACTGCCACCACTTGCTGATAAGCAGAACAGAATCAAAAAGGAGAGATCCACTTTCAGACACATACATACATATTGCAAACTGTGTTTTGGTGCTAAATATGCAAAATCATTTATGTCATGAACTGATAAACTAATGCAATTCTCACCATATTGTTGGTTTGAATTTAGCAGTATATCAAGATTGGTGATAATGAGTCCAAACAGCATGTAGTGTACCACTGATTCATTATGATCACCTCCCATTTGCTGTGCCCTTCTTCAGCTGTTTCACATTAAAAGTTAGCAAATAAAATTTTTACCATTTAGAAGATACTGCAGTTTTTGAATTGAGTAATTGTTTTATTGGTTGCAGTTTAAATGTATAGATTTACTGAGGTGTGGTATAGTATTGTTTTATGTAGATCAGATCAATCTTATTAAATACCTGCACTGTTGGTGAAGTTAAATGAATTGTAATAAACATTTGGACAGTGTCTGCTTATAGCCTGTGTTTTTAAAAGCACGTGAGATGTAAAAAAAAATGTCTTGTGATCTACTTTTTGGATCATCTCCAGTAGTCATAAGAAAACCTACTGAGATGGAGGACTGATTTTTGATGGGTTTTTCCAGTTCTAATAATAATGATGATTCTAATAATGTACTGAAGTGCGTCATTTTTCTGTGTTTCTTCTTGCTCTTGCTATGCAATGACTGTTATTTTCCAAGCCTTTTGTTGTATTGTGGGCTCACACTATCAGAGGGGCGTGGAGAAGATGATAGATGCAGAGAGCTTTCTGCATGCAAAGGCCTTGGATGCAAGTAGGGGCTCCCCATTCATTTTAAATAATTTCATGTTTCCTTCCACCAACTCTGTGTCCTTCCAGCACTATTATCAGAGCAATTGTGGCAACGTATTATTCAGAGGATGGCACCCATTGTCTTATTTTCTTCAGGGCGGACAAACACTTTTACATTCAGAACAAAGTACACACTCACTCACACAGAAGTGCTGCCAATCATTTAGGTAGGGATATTGTAAGTTTGCTAATGTATCATTTTCTCTCTCTCTTTTTTAAACTAATACAATATAGGTACAAAACCAGAAAGGAGCTGTTACGGAGAACCTGTTGAAAAACTGAACAAAGACAAAATATAATAAACAAACCGATTTTCAACTTTCTTGAATTACAGAAATATGAAAATGGACAATACATTTTTAAAACATTTTTAATAGAAATAAAATTTTGTATAAAAAAAACTAAACATGCTTCACACACTTCATTAGTTTTCATGAGATTTAACAAATACATATATAGCCAGGCACTGTATCTTTTTGTATTTTTTCCCCAATTTTAAGATATGTCAGGACATAAAGCAGACATCATCAATCTATTTAATAACATACATTAACTTACCATTTAATTTGGTCAGCACTCACATTTTATTCTGCAACACAAATGGTGTTGAAAGTAATACAGAGGGAGGCATGAAAAGCAGCATTGAATTCACAACACAAATGACCCCACAATATTTTCCCCAAGACAATAGAGGGCTTTTATACTGCACCAAGCCAACTCTTAATCTGTTCGGCCAACTTGGAGTGATTGATAGAGATATTGTATAGTTTTGCAATTAGAATTTCATTTGCTAAAATGCTTTACAGCTTCCTGACACCTCCTCCTTATCATGAGAGTGCCGGAAGAGGACATGATTTTTTTTTTGATCAGTTGCTGGTCCATTATGGATATCACCTTCAGGGCGTACTGCACGATCCTCTCAAGGGCATACTTCATCTTAATTCCCCTACTAATGGATCTGTACAGCTAAGCTTTACCCTTACACTATGAATGTGTGAGAATAGCTGGTGGCAGTGGCGGTAGGGTCATCCCAGATAACAGCTCACAGTGAGATCTCCTGGTTAAAACAGTTTATTTTAACCATGAGCCACTGTTTCAAAGCACATACAGATATGCAGAGGGCAGTGGCAGCCTTGGGCTAGCTGGTAATACAAATCATGGCCTTACTGTAGCACAGATAAACAATCACTCACTAGACCTTCACCATTTGAGAACAGTTTTTTTAAACGTACAATAGGCCCAAACAATTTTTAACAACGCTGCAACAGAGTTTAAACGCATTCCTTTTTTTTTTCCTTTGTTTTTTTAAACAACACAACACAGGATGTTAAAACTGGCATGCTCAAAATCAGCAGAGACCATTTTCTATGTGTAGTCATTCTTATTAACTGACCGGCAACTTGGAAGAGGAACTCAATATGAAAATACATGGTAAAGATCTGTTGCATTGTTGTGATGATCAATATTTCCAGTCATTTGACTCACGAGACCAGAACACATTTAAAAATAAAAACAAACACAAGCCCCTCTCAGAGATCCATAGACCATGTTTTCATGCCTTTTTTGGTGTTGATTAATCCCTTGTGATGCCTTGAGGATTTGAAGATTAATTATAATTCACAAAACTGGCAGACGACATTAAGAACCTGAACATATTCTTACTCTTAGTTCAGTTTCAAGTCAGTGCTGCGTAAGATGACGGAGAAGTCTTTAAAAGAGGGCATAGCTGAAATGTAAACACAGAAAAGGAAAGCTCCATCCTTCAGTCTATAGGCCTCTGCCATGCAAATATTTTCATTTTCATTATTATGTATGTATTCTTGTGAGGCAGACCAAAGATGGAACCTTAAAATTGTGCTGTTATCTGTTCTGGTCCCCTGGTTTGTCCATCCCTGCATCTCATGTGCTCCTTCCACACAATGTTGCGTCTTTGTGCAATAGTTCTCTGATCTCCACCCGCAAAAAAGACATATCGATTTGATTCATTTTATTTTATTTATTTTTGCCAGATGCTTGAAATTCCACTGCATGTTTTGTTTTCTTTGCTGGGACGGAAATCCTGAATTGTGAAAACAACCTCTGTCCTTCAGATTGCATGGTTGCTGTAGCTGATGTAGGTTTGCTTTGTTGAGAAAGCTGAAAGAGAAGAAATGAGAGGAAGAGTCAGATTTGAAGTAAACTTTGCAACTTAGGACAGGGAGCTGATTTGGACATGAAGCTGTTTTGGTTTAGTTCTCTTTCTGTAGTAACAAGGGTAAGAAATTCCTACATTAGGCCTGAAAAAACTGATATTCCCTAGTTCTCAGGTCATGTTTTTCCCCTCAGCACGTGCCAAATGCTGAGCCACCACCACCATTTTTTTCCCTCACGGCTATCAGGAGTTAACTTTCCAGCTGTCTCCCCGGACCGTGTTAGCCGTTTTTTCTGAGTGGGAGCAGATAAATCCTGACATATCGCCACTAGATCTCAGCATTGGGGGGGAGCTGGCCCAGACAGGAATTTTTCAATTTCATCAAGCCATATATCCACACTGGCGATGACAATGACAAATGGCGCTCATTCAAATAGCCATACACTGTATAGCCCCTGTAAACGGTAACCCCATCAGGATAATTTGCTGCTGGCTATCAATTCAGCGTCTCAGGCTTCTCGACATTTATTTTAACAAAAGGCCCTTTTAACCATTCACACAAACATAAGGCAAGAATGAAAATAATGCTGCTCTGTTTGGATACATGTAGTTTTTGTGACAGGCCTCACACCATTGTGCTATTGTTACTGCAGAGCATTGTGATAAGTTTTACATTGATTTCTGGTTTTGTTCTAACAGTAAATATAATGTCAGCTATTTTATTCTCCTATAAAAGGAAACAGCTGTCAATACTTGTGTGAAAATGTGTGACAAAAGGTTCCTTATAAGTTCAAGCCACACTGTGGGAACGTATCTCAGCTGACAGACTGATAAAAACCTTTTCCTGCTTCAGGCAAGCAGAGTGTTTTGAACGCCACTTGAGTAATTTCTGCTGACTCAATTGCTGAGGTCATTATTTACCTCACTAATATAAATCACTGACGCAGTAGTGCCAAGCATTTTCATTGGTATTGAGATCAGGAGGCATCCACAGTGATTCAGCTGCTTTAGAAAAGAGAGTCACACCTTTCTCTTTTTTTATAATGTTTGCGTAAAATATAAATAAACCAGAATTGAAAAAGATAGGAATAAAAAAAACAAACATTTTAATGATTCATGAATTAACTTATTTTGAATTCGTTGGCAGTCTCAAAGTTTGAACAGGGATAACGAAAAGTTAGAAAAGTGGTACTGTACTACGAGAACTTTTGGAGGGATATTTTGTGATTGACCGGGTTAACTGGCAACAAGTCAGTGACATGATTGGCTATTAAAAAAAAGAGCCATTCAGAGAGACAGCGTCATTCAGAAGTAAAGATGGATACACATTTATGAATCTGCAAAAAAAATCTACAAACTGTAAAACAATTTTCAGAATTATTACTTCATTATTTATCATTATAGAATAATGATTCTTAGAATAAAGACTATGACTATCTGATCACCTACAGTACATTTTAAATAATATCATAAAATGATTCTGAGCATCTGAATAAATGGACAAAGGTCAGGTCTATGAACACATTTTTTGCCATCCACAAATGAAGGTTAAAGTTCTACAGTATGTTGCATTAAAGAAACTATACGTGAAAATGATCCAGAAAAAACATTGACTTCTCTGGGCCGAAGCTCATCTGGACTGAGACAAAATGGAAAACTGTTCTATGGTAAGATGAATAAAAAATATATATAATAAAGATTATATTAAATATGATAAATAACTAAAACATTTATAAACATGGACAATTGTTTTGGACTAAATCGGGGAGGGACCAAGCAAAAGTACAGAGGTGCCTATAGAATTGGCAGCCTGCACATCTGGAAACTCACCATCAGATCTGAAAGGTATACACAGGTCTTAGAGGAATATATGCTTTTTTTTCCTCCACATTTATTTCAGCATAGGCCTTGCAAATGAAAAATTCAACAGAGAAGACCCAAGAATCCTATATTAGACAAGAACAGAATAACATTCCTATTCCACAAGTCCGGCCACTGGAGTTCTTCAGTTCCCTGATATATACAGACGTTTGTTAAAAGAAGGGAACGCCACACAGTGGTACACACGGCTCTGTCCTAACATTTTTTGAGACTTGTTGCTTCTAACTGGGTTGCACAGTTTGCATTAGCAATTACTGATTCTGTGTTGGTTTCATATTGTAATTTTTGTTACAACGTGATCAATACAATTGTTTTTCCCCAAAGCACATTTTCAAGTAGAAAAATCAAACTGCATTTTAAGATGTGGTAAAGTCATCTTCATCTTTTTAGACAAGGCCTAAAATTTAGACGATTTGACTTGAAGACTTTTTAAAGGACGTGTGTAATCGTCATTTACTTGTCACTTTAAAGGAATAGCTTGACATTTTGGAAAACATTCACTTTATTAAAAAGAGTAGTAAGAGAAGATTGATGCCAGTAATAAACTCATACTTTAAGGTTTTGGTTTAGTTTTAGATCCATTGTTGAAGTCCAGAACATGCTTTCTAATCCATTCCTTTGTGACTTCATTCTCACACACATAATTGAGATTCCGGTAATGCTTCTTGAAAAACAATTTCCACAGCCTCACCACCAAATGAATAACAGTGGCACATTTACTAGATTCAATGAGGTGTTAAATAACATGCTATACATTTGTTAATAAGTTTTTGCTTTTTGTTTTTTTTACCCCACATCCTATCATTGCATCAATTTGTTTTACAGGCACAGAAGGTCAAAACATTCCTGAACTTAAGCCAGCAGGTTTGTAGTCAAAGCTTTCCGCATTTGCATTTTTGCTCTTACACTGTGTTTCGAGGCTTTCACACAGCTCGGTCTTGGCTTCTCCATTGGGTCTGAGTCCAGCCTTGGGGTTGAACTTGTTAGACATGGTGGCAGCGGTAACCACAGCCTTGAGGGTCCGTGTGCGCTTAGGCACATTCTGCTCAGGGTGGAAAAGAACCACATAGACCTTGGGCATGTAGAGCAACCCGAGGGACACTGAAGCACTCAGGCTCACAGAGATCGTCAGCGTGGTTGTTTGGATGTACATCTGCAAGAGGCAAAAACCAAAAATGAATGACAAACAGTTTAACACTGTTTTGCATTACAGATTTTTCTGTGTGGGCAGTGACATGTACACTACAAGAGACATCTGCTGTGCATCATTATAATTAGAGTATTCAATGACCCATGCATTGGTCAAGGAGTTTTTAAATGAGTACCTACTTTGTCCAGTAGAATTTGCAAAGCTATCTAATGAAAATGATGTTTTAAATTTGCTCTAAATCAGCATCTTATCTGCTTTTATGGTGTATGTGGGCTGAGCCAGCCAGGGCCGCAGTGTTTACTTAATTTTCTGCCATTCTAGTTTTAATATGACCATCACGTCCACACTGAACACAGATTTGATCACGCCAGCCGATTTTCTGACTCATAATAAGCAGGCCCATAAAAAAGAAAGAAGCTCATGAAAATTTTACACATGGTCAAATCCTCCAAATCTTGGGGGAGGGCAACACGGAGTATCATCCTCATTCATTCCATTTTAATTGTTTGCAGAACTGTAGCAAATTAATGAGTCATCTTCAAAGATGCAATAAGGTAGAAGAAAAGCTTATGCAATTTCTATACATCACACTGTTGTGACTGATTAAGGAATGATTTTACAACTGGCTAATATTGGGATACAAAAACACATAAAACTACATTAGTACCATTTTCCCCACACACACAATTATATCTATCTATCTATCTCTCTCTCTCTCTCTCTATATATATATTTCCGTATATCTATATATATATTTATCTATATCTGTAATTGAAAGTTCAGTTAACTAAAAAGGAGGAATTTTGTTGGGATAGAAATTGCGCTTGCTGTAATTTACTGCAGCTGTGTAACACACAACAAGAATCTAATTGTGACCATTTATCTGGTGTAACTACATAGACAAATGTATGAATACTGTCAAGTCCGGATAATGAGAGATTTTGTTGTTCCTTCAATTCCACCAAAATTGTTGCTAATGCAACAAAATTGATGGTGAAGCTTCAGATAACGTAATGGGCTATAACCTGCTGTGGGTGTAAGATTTAATATATTTACTCTGAGGATGACAAGAGCGAGTAGTAAGGATTATCCTCTCTGTTAGAAACAAAAAACACTTATGTGTGAAACTATAAAAACAAAACAATTATCAATGCTTTAGCATACAAATAAATGCAATGTCTTCCATTAGATTTATTGGTGTCTCTAACTTGCTTACATTGTTGAAGTAGCACAAAATTCTGGTCAAAAAGTTTGCTTAGATCTTAATATAACAGTTTATTTTCACTTTATTAAAGACACAGACGGTTCCAAGGCGAATAAAATAATTACATGCAAAAATGTATTGTAATGTAATGCGCATCTGTTACTATGGGAAATAGTAAGTGCATTTTTCCCCCTCACACTTTCCTTAAATTGCCTTAAGCAAAACGTATTTCTTGTCCATCACTTTCAAAAGTGTTTAATGAGACATATTTTAGTTTACTGAACAGCTGAAAAAATTACAGTTCTTTTGATTTAAAAAAAAAAGAAAAGAAGTCCTATTAGGACTATTTGTGTTTTGTTTTTCCCCTTAGAATAGAGCAGCACATTTCCAGTATGAAAAACTGCAACATGAATCTCAATGGAAACAACAAGAAAGACTGAAGTGAGAGCAGGTTTTTCATTCTTTGGTTACCATAATCACTGATTTACAAAGATAATTAAACCACAGTCGACTACATTATTCAAATGCGCACACGTGCCAGCAAATCAGAATCTGTTATTTCTTGCAGGGGCAATATTCGAATCAGACGATAAATTCTCTCATGCATAGATTTTTACTCACTAGGAATTTGTATATTGGTATTTCTAAAGTAAAATCTTTTTTTTTAACTAGGTTAAGTTTTTTCCTCATCAGGTCTCTGCTTTTTTTTTTTTTTGATCCAACAAAAGTAACAACTTCTCGTACGTGACCTCTATTTTAATATGATGCGTGTTTTTATTATTTCGACTCTCCACAGTGCTTTCCCTATATACTCAGCCAACCCTCTTTCCATGTGAGACTGCTGGCTCAGAGAGAAGAAGGAAGAATGGAGTCAGTATTATAGAGAGACAGCTGCAGCGCTCCCCTCCCAGCTGTGGGGAGTATTAACCAGTGAACTGCTCAGGGCTTGGTTCACTGCTGCCTCAGGGACGGACTGTTGAACCCAAGCTGTTCATCACATAAACAGAACATAAAAGTGTTCTGCTGACTTTCACCCAGGAATAATATCGTCTTAAAATCCATCCTCTCGGTCACTGATTATATACTGAGTTGGCAGGCACAGAATAAATAAAAAACAGATGACTTTAAATATGAAAAGATAATATTTAAAGACAGAATAACAAAAATTATATTCTCAATCATTTCAGTTTTGGTCTGTAAAATTAATGAAACAAGGAAAAAAGACTCTTAAATCTTCTTTGATGTCCAGCAACTAAAAGAAGTAAAGTATCCTATGTCAAAGCTATAGTAACTTGCTTTATTTGTGGATTAGTTAATCAACTAATTGGGGCAGTGCAATTATGTAACTGCACCATATCTCACTGTAAATTAAGCACCTTGATTGCTATTATTAATTAATCTAATGTAACCTTAGGTAATGTCTTCAAATGTCTGACCAACATTTCAAAAATTAGAAAAATATGATGTCAGCAGTGATATAAATCAGGACAATCAGTAAAGCTGTCAAATTGTAGAGCCTAAGAATAGAATATATATGTGGATTTAATGCCAATTTGTACAGTGTGCATGAATAATATTGTGTCTTTAAAAAAAATGGATTTATATTTTACATTTAATAATGGCGATCATATACATTTGTCACTTCATTAGGTACAACTGTTCAGCTGCTCATTAACACAAATATCTGATTAGCCAAACAGCAGCAACTCAATGCAGGGCTTGTAGAAATGATCAAGATGACTTGTTTAGGTTTAAATCAAGTAATGTTTCTATTATTGTATGGTCTCTACAATAATACTGCTGTTGTGAATTGGTGCTATATAAATAAAATTGAATTGAATTTTACAGAATGGGGAAGAAGAGACAGCTAGACAGCCTAAGAAAAGGAAAGTGAAGCTACAGTTTCTAAAATTAGACAATACAAGATTGCAGAAATGTTGCCTGATCTGATGAGTCTCGACTTCTACAGCAACATTCCGGTGGTAGCATCAGAATTTGACATAAACATGGATCCATCCTGTCTTAATACAACAGTTCAGTCTGGTGGTTGAGCAATGGCATGGGGGATATTTTATTGCCATGCTTTGGGCTTCCTTTACCAACTCAGCAATACATCACAGCCTGCCCGAGTATTTTTGCTGACCATGTCTATCCCTTTATGACCAAAGTGTACCCATCTTGTGATAGTTGCTTCCAGCAGCATAACAAACCATGTCATAAAGCTGAAATCATCTCAAATTGGTTTCTTGAACATGACAATGAGTTCACTGTACTCCAGAGGCCTCCACGGTCACCAGTCATCAGAGCACCTTTGATATGTAGGGGAACAGCAGTTATATCATGGATGTACAGCTGACAAATCTTCAGTAACTGAGTAATGCTATCTTTTCAATAAGAGGAATGTTTACAGCACCTTGATACATCTATGGCAAGAAGAACTGAGTCACTTGACAACAAAAGCGGTCCAACCCATGACTAGTATGTGTACCCAATGAAGTGACTAGTTAGTACTTCAAGTGATTAACACCCCCCCCCCCCCCAAAAAAAACCCCCAAAACCCCCAAAAAACCAATAATTTGGTAATTTTGCCTTTTTAATCAATTACAATTACATTTTATAGTAACTTGTGTTTTCTTATAGATGAACAATGGAAAAACAAATCAGCACATTTTACAAGCTAATCTCAGCCCTACCCGCTCGTTTGTCTGTGGTAATATATTATAATATGTTAGATGAAAATTATTGCCTTGACCTTACTTGAAATCAATATATTATTGTTTGGTATTTCATCAGATAGCAGGTGCCATGAGAAAAGAAACTTTCATCCCCTCTCTATTGCCTCATTGATGTTAGCTTACAAATGGAGTGCTGTTTTCACTGTCAGACCACATCCAATATTCAGTCCATTAATTTGTTTCCTCCTGATTGAAATGCACCTGTGCATTCAATGACTGGAGCAACTTGGAAGAGAAATGAAGAGAGCTGCCATATATCTCACACACATATCATCTCCCTGCCATTAGCGTAGCTTGCAAAACATAACATAAAAGAAGTACTCATAGTCGCATTAATAACTGAACTAGATGGAAAGAAGTCAGGGATCTATCAGTACCTAGAGGATTAGTGATGGGAAGACTCCTGGAAATATTTACTGAAGTAAAAACATACTTGTGTACAATAGTACTCCAATAAAACGCAGGTGAAATAATGGCATTATTAGTAAACATGGCTGTATTACACTAAAGAGGTTGCAGAAGAGTCAGGGGTGCCCCCAGATTTTTTTCCTAGTGGTGGCCATATGGGGGCCAGTAAAAATATTAGGGTGGGAAAATTGTGAGGGATAGACAAAGTGACACACTGGGGCCCCCTGGGGGCCAAGCACATTTTGAGTGGCAAAGAAAACTTGTCGTATTGTGATTATAAGTCCAGCTAAAACACAAATGTAAACCACATAACTGTGTTCTGAGTAAGCTACACCGAATCAAGAGCAAGTAAACGTAGAGATAAAGCTCATAAAATAACATTTCAAAGGAAAAAAAGGAAGGTGCAAAATGTTTATGCACACTGTAATGCACTCACACAAATACTACATGCAACTGAATACAGTGCTTTCTGTAACAACTGCTGTTGTATCTCTGAGCGTCTGAATTTGCTCTTTAGTCTCTCTTTAGTTTCTCTGCTCCACTAAAAAAAAGAAAGAAAAAAAAGAATCATAACAGAAATGATAAGGTCATATTTAAATGTTGATTTCCTATTTACTCCTACACAGCACAACTTCTGTCAAGTCAAAGATCAAGCAAATGCAGCATTAACTGAGCAAAACAATGGTAATGTATGTAAGCAAAAACAGCGAGCTAACGTTTGTTAGACCACAAGGCTAATACAAACTTAAAACATTATCAATCTGCTATACCCATAACCTTTGAACTGAAGTCGTTAGAGTTAATTAACATACAATGTTTTTGCAGAATAGGTAGCATGTAGAGTTTTTGTAAGAGAGGGGCCTCTACATGGTTGTGCAAACACTGCATAATGAAGCCTTGTTGCCTTGGTCATTAGATTTTTGCTTTTTTGTTGGTAACTCTGCAATTGATTTTCACACAATCAATACACATGAAGATAACCAATAATGATAATCACTTTCTTGCAGTAATCATAGGAATTGTATTTCATTATTTTGATTCCTGAAGAAGTGATAAAAACACTTCCACACCCTGGCCTACGGTAAGTGGAGCAAAACTGAGTAAAAACATCTGTGAGAACTCATAAGATTAATTTGACGGTTAATAAATGTGAACAGACTGCATTTTCAATTCAGCCCAAGAGAGTCTCTGAGGCAGGATGCAAACAATCAAATTTATTTAAACTTGCATAATTCCCTCTCTATATTAAGGCACTGTTTTTCCTCAGCATGCTATGGAAGTATTGAGCAGAGGAGTTTGCTGCATGAGAATTCACTATAATTGCACTCTAATTAAGCCAATAAACAAACAGAAGCCTTGGGGGACGCAATAATATAGCTTCATGGCAGATTGTCATTTATAAAGATCACAATTCTTTGGCCTTGATTAGCTTCACGGCCTATTCACCTATTATCGAAGCACCGATCAGGTCAACATAGGGCTGCGGTGCTTTAGGCCTAATGAATGCAACAACTGCTCTCTAAAGTCCAAGATGTTGCTTAGCTTCCTCTGCTTCGTAGCATCAATCTTCATTATTTATTACAGAGCCTGAGGGGCATTACTGTGAATAACGCTGTTTATCTTACGACTGAGAAAAGACAAAGGGAGAAATGGAAAAGAACATGGAATGGGTGGTAACAGGTAGCAGGTATGAACACAGATTACACTGTGTAACCAAAAAAAAACACCCACTCCTGACTCTGGTCTGGTTGAACTGAAACTCCCACTTCTTTGTCTGACTACCACCTTAACAGCGTTTTTTTGTTCGTTTGTTTGTTTTTTGTTTTTTTTGTCCTGACTGTGCCAATAGTGAGATGGAGACTTCATACAGAAATAAACAACACCACTCAATTCATCAGACGATTCGTTGACTGTAATGGCAGGACCTCTTTGTGTGGGCTGATTGAATTTGAGCTGAGCCTATTGTGCTGTAGCCTCATTCCCATGCATGCTATTGTCTGCTGCCCCTCCTCCTGCCTATGTCTTTAAGACAGCCGCTGATTTAGACAGTTTCTCCAGGTAAGCAGGTGTCACATCTATTCCTGAAGGTAGCATAAACACTCCATAGATAGACCAGATGTCCTTGTTTAAATGATAGACAAAGCTTCCTATGGCATTCGTTACATGTGTCTTGGCACCAGATGACAAATAAATGATGAGGCCTGCTGTAGATGGGTGACGAGCACGTACACAGCTAGATAAGGTAAATCGAGACCCAAAGGAAGTGGAGCATTTAATTGCTCTGAAAGACACGTCAATGTGGGCTGTGAAGCTTTGTGCAGCCTAACATTTACAGTACAATGATTACAAGGTGTGTTTGCTTTTACATGTTAATTCCTTAAATAAGATCATTGTTTATGTAACAGCACAGCAAATCAGTCATGGGTTCTATATTAAAAAAAAACAAAAAGAAGAAAATCTGGCACAGCAAAACTGGCTAACTCTTCGGCTCAACTAACAAGTTTTCCAAAATGCAATGTTTGTAACTGTCCAACAGGAGAGACATTTTATTTGTCCAGACTTCCTACAATGGTTCTGAATCTGTTTCATAATCTAACATTACTGTATTTAAAGATGTCCTGTTATCCTTTTCCTTGTTTACAAATATACACATTGTTAAAAGCATGAGTTGTCATATTATACATGACCAAATGAGGACAGCATGCCGAGTCTTCATCCTGTTGGTTCTGTGCAGTATGATGCAAGTGAGAGTGTGCATCCTTAGGATAGTCATCTCAGCTTCACAGCTGCTGTTCAGATCTTCTATTTATGAGGAGCAACAAATAGGTTGGCTGTAAGTGAGGGAAAGTAAAAGCCTCCAGCAGCTTGTTTTAGGCGATGGATAAATTATGTGCACCAAGACCCCATGTAAGATAGATAAAGATTATTTTGAACCATAAATCATTCAAAATTACTTTAACAGAGTAAAAATATGTAGTTGGAAATGGGCATAACAAGTTTCCTTAAAGTGCTCAAAAGCCAATAAGGTCTTATTGGCTTTTGGGTACATTCATCAGAAATGTTGACATGTAAATGGCAGCTGAGTCACTGTTTTCATGGTAACAGAAGCACACCACAGGGGACCTATTCTGTCTGTTTCTCTTCACTTCAGCTTTTCAGTGTAACTCAAGCCACCTGTAAAAGTTCTGACCACTCTGCAGTGGTAGTGTGCTCTTACAGATCATCTAGAGTTGATGTAATGGTGGATATTTGTTTGCACTGATGGGGCAAATCGCATAATCTCTTAAGCGCACTAGGACCTGGAAGATCGTCATCAGTCTTATGATGGCTACAAGTCCAATGAAGCGTATGAACATCCCTACAATTGGAATTTTAGAGTATTTAGGGTGTCAATTTGAATAGAATACAGGGCCAACACTGCAACTGTGTAGAAGAACAAGATGATTATTCTTTTTTTCCCTGATTTTTGTACACAAAACTTTTTTTTTTTTAGATTTTCAAGCAGTCTCCGTTGAGACTGTGTGCTGTGTATATACTGTGGAGTGGTTTTCTAGGAGAGAACATGCCAACAGAATTGGGGGGGGAAAAACATTCTCAAGGCCGCAACTTTAATTTAAAAAACAAAACAAAACAAAAAAAAGCAGGAGGTCATTGAACAAAATGCTCTCTATCACAGACCATCCATCCTAACTCTGCATGATACACTACCAAGACAGAAGAAGTCATTTTCCAACACACTCATTTAGGCCCTCTGTCTCAGAAAATGATCAGCTTTGACAAGAACACTGTGCAACAGCTCCCCTGGGTGTGACAGGCACACACAACTGATGACTTTCTCCTCCAAATAATCAAATACAGTATTCTTTTTTACATTCAGCATTACTTTTACTGTTTTGTGATGTATACATTGTCCATTTTCAATAATCAGCCTTTTTTTCTAGGAATTTTTCTGCTATTGCAGTAATATTACCGTTTCATTTATATTTCAAAATGAGCTGGATTAAAATGACTATTTTGATCAAATCATCATGGTTCCAATAACAACAACAATAATAATAATAATAATAATAATAATGATACCCTTAAATTTAGCTAGGAGCCCCGTATACGGCAAATTTCAAACACAGAATTTCAACAACATGCATACTTGTATTCAGCGTACTTGGGACTCTAAAAATAATTTAGGGTGTCATTCATCTTCAAGGCTGTGGAACTATCTCTTTGTTACAAGAAACCAGAGTTTCCATGTTCTGTGGACATTCATCTGCTTTGACCTCTGCCTTCTTAAGACTTTGATGTATTTTTCTACAGTGATATCATAATAGTAGCTCTTCTTTGCTCTCAAAGGACAAAACTCATTCTAATTCATTAAGCTACATGCGGTCTTTGTTCCCATCATTTCTAAGTACTTGATAAAAAAAAAACATTTGCAGTAGCAGTATGCTGCATGGTCTGACAAAGCTATAAACCATATTGGAGTAACTTAAATTAAGTTTTTCAGACTCAACACTCAAAGGCCCTTTGGGTTATATATTAAATATGATTATTCTTTCTCAAATGAGGAAAGAAAAAATATGTAGGACATTTCCCTGAAGCTAAACTTCCGTTTTGTGCTTTACCTTAACATAGCTCAGGGCCAATGTAAAAGTTTTCCAAATGATAAAAGTACTGTCCTCCAGCCATGGTGTGTACAGTTTTCCACGGGAAATAATAATTAATAAGTGACTCGTGTAATTTAGATCAAGAAAAATGTTTTATATTAATACTGGGTGAGAAAAGTTTTCAGGGTTTGTAAATTAAATTCATCTGAGGTGTAGAAGAAAGGAACAAAAAGTAGGACTTCACATACCCTTCAAAGATTTCTTTTTCACTTCTATTTTACTATTCAAAGCCAGGCTAGCTAATGGATTACCTCATCCTCTAAAAAAGCTGTTCAATCTCTCTGTGATTGTATAATTCTCTTTCATCTTCAGAGAGAGGAGATGGAATGATTAAACAAAGAACTCGCTGATCTCCGTGGCTGGTGTTGACATGCGACTTCAGATGTGCAACACTCACATTAAAAAATAATGTGGGCTTTGCACTCGGACCAGTTCTTCTTTACTACGTATGCTACGTGTATGATAATCAAAAATGTATGGTGACGACAGATGATTTTCTTCGCCCTCTGACAATATTAAGGAAATGTAACATTAATCAAGCAATAAATGTGAAACTCAACTGGTCTCTCAGTTTACAACATCTAAATGCTGCTGTTTGCACTTTTTGTGTTCATGCTCATTAATATATGGGATAAGCAAAAGCCAGGATGCAGATTCCCTGTAGTTTGGACTTCATAATCTTAATACAACATGCAGGATATGAAAATAAGTCATTGTACTGCTGATCACATTTTGCATTAATATAATACAATTGGCTACAGTCATATGCAGATTTTCTGCAATGCTGTAAACTACAAAATTGGGAGGGAGCAGGGGTGCTCTCTGAGCCACAATACACACTTTTCTTCCCACCAAGCTAACTATCACAGTCAGTTTCCAGGCCAGCATTTTGATGCATTGTTTTGTTTAATCCCAAAGGGGAGAAGGTAAGGATTAATTTGTTGCATCTGTCAGACCCATGCTGGCACTGCTGATAGTGTCCGTGCCAGTTTTAGGGGTTTTTTTGCCTCACCACTGCCCTCTCTTGTAGCCACCGAGCCCCTTTTGTTACACTGCCAAAACACCTCTTTCAACTGGATCAACACATTGCTATTGTGTCATTGTTGTACCCCTTTGGCTTTGTCCCCAGACTTTCTCGTCTGAATGTGAGGTCCAAGCCCAACCTCCGTTTCCATGTCCCATTTGGATCCCTCTTGACCTCAGTGCTCCCACTGAACGCAGTCCAGGTCCATGGTTCAAGAGGTCGGGCACATTGATTTGACATGGGGATGTGAGTGTGAGCTTGTGTTTATGTAAACAGCTCATGGTTCCCTAATGCACAGTGGCATACAGCTGTCACATATATGTGAGTCACAGGCTTGTGTGTTGCCTTCAGAGTCATTAGAGAAACATTTACGTTACTTTATGTGTACACGTTGCAGATTCTGTATTCACAACCTAAGTATCATACATAGCATCCTCTTTTTAAGTTCTTGGTTTTTAAAATTGCTGATACTACACAAAATTGAAAATTACAGAACAGCAGTAAGGAAAACTGAGTATTTTATTAAGTATATAATTAGATAAATATTTTACATTCAAACAGCCCTTTAATTCAGCAGACCTAGGTAGAGCTAATTATAAATGCTTAATACTGCAGGAAGGCTTAACCCAGTGGCCACCCCACCACCCACAAGAGGGAACTCAATAGAGCAGTAGAGAAAATCTTTCCTATGATCTTTGTTTCATGTCTTTCTTGATAATTGCAGTATTTTACTAAAAGAAGATGAATACGATTGTTAAAGCAAAATCAGGAAACCAGGTAAGACTGGTTGAAGTCAGGCTGTAAACCTGCTCACCTGTTAGTTATGATAAAACATCCTTCTGCTTTACACGGTCACCAGCCTACAATTATTTGTGAGATTATGTTTTGTCTTTTAAGTAAATGTGCTAATAGGTGTTAAAGATAGATATGCAGCCACACACTATGTCTTAAAAGAAACCGACAGACAGAAGATATTAATTGCACTCCAGTATTAGTGTTAAGCTTACCTTTTCTGTTGATTGTGATGTGCCAAAGAAGATTGGGATGAATGCTAGCCAAATAATGCAGGTGGTGTACATAGTAAAACCAATTGGTTTGGCCTCATTGAAGGTCTCCGGCACCCCTCTGGTTTTAATGGCATAGACTGTGCAGGTGACCATGAGCAGCATACTGTAGCCAAGGAGGCAGATGAGGGACAGGTCAGAGATGTCACACTTGAGCACACCACGAGCCAGCACTGGGTTAGAGGTTCTCTGGTCCTCAAAGTCAATGATAGCTTTGGAAGGATCCACAACAAACCAGATGCACACCCCGACCAGCTGCACGGAGGCCAGGGTGAACGTGATGACTAGCTGTGAGGCTGGAGAAATGAACTTTGGCGCACTCACAGACATACTACCCTGCTCGAAGATGCGGTAAATACGATTGGTTTTGGTGAGCAGAGCAGCATAACTAATGCTCATCCCCAGACCCAAGAAGATCCGACGAAGGGAGCAGATTACGACATCCGGGGCAGAGATCATCAGGAACGTTGTGGCATAGCAGAGAAAAATGCCAGTTAGCAGGACATAGCTTAGCTCCCGGCCTGATGCTTTCACAATTGGAGTGTCATTGTAGCGAACGAATGTGACCACCACTAACAAAGTGGCCATGATGCCAATGACTGCGACAAACACAGGGATGACTGCCCACGGAGAGCTCCACTCCAGCTTAACAATGGGGATTGGAACGCAGCCTGTGTGATTCTCATTGGGCCTCAAATCAAAGTGACACATCTTACACGTGTAGGTGTCTGCCTGGTATTGATAGCCATCGCAGCGCTCGCAGTGCCAACAGCACGGGATGCCCTTCACAATTTTCTTGCGCTCACCGGGCCGACAGGGCTGGCTGCAGATTGAGGAAGGGATCTGACGGACACCACCAGGCCACTGCATGGAACGAACCTATTTGGGATGCAGAGGAACGTAGAAAGGGATGGATGGACAGATAGAGAAAGAGAAGAAATCTCTGAGATAAGATTTTTAGTGTACAAAGCTTACTGAATAGCATACAACTCAGATAGGTAGACAAAAGGGTGCTTTATTGATCCAGAATGGTCCTCAGAACCCCCGGAGGCCAAGGAGAATCCATGTGTTTGGTTCTCTGTATTTATTTGGGTGAGAAGTTGAAAAAAGGCAAACTATTCAAGTATTCCTCATACATTCAGCAAAATTTTTCAGTGGTAGGTCAAACTTTCTGAAGGGCAAGATGTGAGAGGAAAAGAGAAACGCAATGTTTGGGCTGAAGTGAACTAACGCCACTATTTCTGTATTTTTTTGGCTTCGGTAATTATTTGTGTTTAAAAAAATTAATCAATCAAAGAAGAAAGAGATGTCTCATTTCAAAATATTATTCTCCTTTGTGGATTGTTACAGTTTCCCAAGCATACTTTGGAGGATAAATTAAATTCATCATTTGAAACAAGATCTGCTCCCTTTAATGTTATCGGTTTTATTCAATCGTGGCAGCCCATTCAAAGCCACTAAATTTGTCTTTAAATGTGTATTTAATTGAGAACTCAAATAACACTAATTAAATACGGCTGGCTTTCAAAATGAGACCTGGCACATTTTACAGTAGGTACCCACAAATACCTCACCTTTCTTTTTTTTTTCTTTCAGCACGTTGTTGAAAGAGGTGAAGAAGACAAAGCTCCCCTCAGACTGCCTCATGTGTTCAATTGGACTCATTTGCCTACCCAAGGCCCCCTCTTTATTTTGTGAAAACATAATTTGTTTGAGTCCTTTATGTAATTTACTGTTATAATACTGTTACTTCATCACACTGCCTGCCCACAGTATTGTTTTTGGAAGTCAGCAATGCCGTCTGCTGTCTGATATTAAATATGTCTGTCCGTAAGCTCCAATGGCTTTCTTTTCATCACAGTCCATTCTGTTAATCATTTAAAGTGCCCCCTGGATATTTACACCTTTGAAGATAGAACTAAGCACTATGAAATGGTTTAGAGGGGTTAGAGATCTAACATGCAGCTGCAGAGCTGAAATAACCTTTCAAAGGATTTTCATTGCAAACACTGACACAAACATAAGTTGTAGAGGACACAGAATAGAAAATGTCAGTGCTCACATTCAGATGGAGTTGATCCGCCCAGTGACCAATAATTTTGTATTCAGCTGTTCGGTTTCTGATCTGGTATTGGTAGATCTCGTAGCGTCCAGGGGCATCTCCGTTTTCATTGAAGAGCACTGGGTTGCCAGCTATGCCTAAGTGAGAGAACAATAATCATCGTCATTATCTATTCCACCCATTTTCTGTGTGTGCTTTTTACAATTTGTCCAGTTCTTGTGATCATGCGTGATTTTACAATGTACAATAATTCGTCGATATGTGGAAAGTAAGGGCGTGGAGGAGGTGGAGATCCACCAAAGACCAACAATTACTACACGTGTTTTAAATGAGCCCATCCAGCTTTGGATTACTGACCACATTTCTGCTGAGTTCAGCAATGGTGACTGCTATTTATGTAGTTCTGGCTATTTGACAGTTGTTTCCACTACATTTCTACTTGGCTGTAGATGGGATTAAGAGTAAATACATAATGTAGCTACCAGCTGAAGAAAATTGACCCAGAATATGGAAATTAATTAAGATAAATGTTATTTTTGCATGTAATCCATTGTAGTTTGCACTGGCTAAAAATGGTAGGACAGATTTGTCAACATGCCAACTTCTCAAACACAAGAAAACAGAATCTGAAAGAACCAAGTAAAATGAAGACAGCAGTATGTGCTTTTTAAATTTCTCATCTTAAATGTAATCAAATGTATTTGATTTTTCAGATTCTCTTTTATCACTTTGTTGTTGTTGTTGTTTTTTTTTTTTTAGAAAACACAATTAGCGGTGCATTTCAGTGCACACGGGAAACCTTGAGAGTCCACCTTCTTCTTACAGCAAGCTGGCTGTAAACAGACGGACTTCAGCAGGAAGTTCAGAGATAGAGTACAGAGTACTGATTTTTTGCTTTTTTTCTGTCAACTAAGGTTCCTGTTTTATGAGTATGTTAATGAGTATGTTAATCATACTATGGTATTCATAGAATGGTCTTCCTTGGAATGACGTAAATGTTTCTTTTTATTTTATTTTATTTTAATTTAGGCCACTTGTGGTTTAAAATTCAGTCTCCCAAAGACAATTAAAATCTCAGTTAAGAAGATAAAGGTAAACCTGGCCAATTGCGGCTGATGGATTTTCTGCTGATGAGAATTTATTTTTTTTGTCCTTGCTCTTTGTTTCAATTCTGGGGAAGCGGCACCCTAATCCACATCTCGATGAGTCAGCCCTGTTGGATTACGGCATTACCGTTTTACTCAGCCTTGTGACAATGCCGCCCACATCACAAAGCAGTTACTGATCATGGGAGGATTACAGTGACTTTATGAACCACAGAGGCAGTTTTTATACAAAAATATTAAGAACATCTGCAGTGTTAGTAAGCTATGACATTTTTGTTCAAAGATTTTAATCATGCAGAGCTTGTTTTATTTTCACTAATGTCCAGAGCAATTTAAAAAAAGATTAAAGCTATCTGCCTTCCAGTGTCATGGTTGTCTGCCTACGCTGTCATGGTCGAACACATAACCTCAAGCAAAAGCTTTAAAAGCTTGGATATAGCCTATGAGATCAAGCGCTCCTATGGACACCTTCAGTGAAAGAGGAAAGCGGACCATGAATGTCTCTGGTGGCTTTAAGAGAATGATACGGCAACGTGTCTGATATAGTTGTATGTAAAGCCTTTTGGTTATGGTTGCTTTGCAAATTAAATCCTTTCATAGACTGACTGGTCTCTGATCGAGTCTCTGAGCTATTGTTAATCTTCTTTTTTATGCACATATAAAAAAAAACAAAGCAGTTTTGCAGTGATTTTATTTATATATGTTTTTGTAATAACATTTAAATGGACTATTCTCAATTTTTCTCTTGAGTCAATATAAATATAAAAGCAATGGTGTTGGTTTTAGTATGTATGTGAGACACACAAGTAACTATGTCAAATAGAGACAGAGTGCATTAACCCCTAAATTCCTCATGCTACATTAACTTTGAAATACATGGAGCAATGTGGTTAGATGCACTAAAAGAGACATCAGCAAGAACACTGTTTATACAGTTGAATACTTTTGGATCTTGACACTTAAAACACTTTCACACCATGTAGCAGTTAATATTGGAAATCTGGACAAGTGAGGAAAGTAATGTGAGGAGTCAAATGTGAGGACTTTGAAGTCCTGCAAAAAACTACATACACCCTTGCTTCCTCTATTGGAGTTAAAAAGAGTAAGAAGCAGCTGGGTGCTAATCAAAAGCAGTTGATTAAGTGATCATCAGCAAGTATGACCAACTCTATAAAAGCTTCATAACAGTAGAATTAGAAAAAGACTGAGCAAGTATGGCTCAATATGAAGGGCTGCCAAGAGGAAAAACTCTTTTCTCTATAAAGAACACAGCAGCACAGCTTAGATTTGTAAAGCTGCACCTAACCAACCCATAAGGCTTCTGAAGCAATGTCCTTTGGTCGTCCATAATGTACAGCGCCACACTCGCTGAAAACCAGACACATATCAGAACAAACACATACTAGCTGTCAAGCACGGTGGTGATAATACAGGGTTGTTTTTGAGCCACAGGACCTGTGCACCTTGCAGCCACTGAGTCAACTGAACTCATCTATATTTGAAAATATTCCAGAGTCAAATGCGAGGTCATCTGTCCGACAGCTAAAGCCTGTTGAAAAATGGGCCAAACAACAGCGCAATGATTCCAAGCACACGAGCAAATCTAGAACAGAATGGGTGAAAAAGAAAAGAAAGTAGGTGTTGACCCAGTCAAAAGCTCACAATTCAACCAGAATGAAATGCTGTTGTGGGCCCTTAAGAAAGATTTACATAAAAAAATGTCTGCAAATCAAAATCAACTTAAGCAATGTTATGCAAATATTGTAGAGATAAAGTTGGTTCTACAGGTTATTTAATCATGTGGTGTACTTTTCTTTTCAAATAACTTTAATCTATCACATGATATAACACTAGCTTTCTAAATGCTAACTAGACGTATGTTTTCTAGAATCATGCTGTATTGGGGGGGGGCAAATATTTTGGGACTGAAATGGGATATCAACTAAATTTAACAAAATATTGGCCACTTATTTTTCTATAATGAAACAACATTAAAGCAAAATGGGAAATACAATCTTAAGTGTGCAGGATAATAATTCATTTTGCGGCACTATGGTTAATTTTCAGTTGCAGCTAAGAAATTAGATTCATCATGCCATAAAATGCTTGTCTAAATAGTCAACTCTCAAGTCAAGGAAATAATGACTTGCCCAGAGGGCCGTGCCATGGCTCCATTGCGCTGTGCACTCATGTGGTAGGGTAGCCTGGGGTAGCACAAGTGTGTACTTCAGGCTGCTCATTTGGGGTTAATGAGGTGCTTGTAATTATATGTAATATTTAATGATTCTGACCCCTTTCTCTCTTGCACCGTTGTTACAATTCCGTGTAAATGTATACATAAACTCCTTAATAATTGCCAGGATATGATCATTAATCCAGCATGTGCTTGTTCTGCATCGATGCACAACCAGAACACCTCAGTGAATGACAACAACATGACAGCTGGTCATTAACTCTTAATGACCTGTACCCAGACACATAATGTTGTATTTGGCATGGATCCACTTCACCTCTTTAAGCCGTTCAGTCACAGGCATGACCTTTACATGATTGCTCAGTCCCTGGGATTAAACAAAACAATGCATCTGCAAGTACTCTCAAACTGGCCCTAAAATGTTCCGAAAGCATGCGAGTGGTTGCTTTTAAAAACCCCATAATATGTGAAAACATATATTCAAATCATCACAACGCATCTGGGTTTTTAGATAAGAGAGTGTAGATATTTTAAAATACTGCAAATTGTCACATGAAAGCTGGTATTTAAATAATACCCAACACAAATAAATGAAGGATATGCAAAAAGCATCAAAGAGGAGAGAAAAAACAGTAATGTTGGAGCTAGCATGGTAAATTTAGCACTCACGGCACTAATTTCATCAGCGCAACAGCAGCTATGTCACACTAAACAGTTCTAAAAAGACTTTCTACAAAACAGAAACACAGCTTTCACTTAGTCTGTCTCTGC
The DNA here is from genome assembly GCA_015108515.1 of Hemichromis elongatus. NCBI lineage: Eukaryota > Metazoa > Chordata > Actinopteri > Cichliformes > Cichlidae > Hemichromis > Hemichromis elongatus. Next base: position 5,764 of record VUQR01012816.1, on the reverse strand, counting down.
CTTATTTGGGAGCGCCATAAATTACCGTCAGTACAACCTGACATGCAGCTGTTTCAAATGCATGTAAAAGCATAGATATACCTTTTGAGCATTCATTGTGCTGCAAGTGTTGCCTTTGTTGTATTGACTTATTTAATCTCTGCTCAGAAAGATGCAAAAAAGACCCCAAAACACTCACTAGAATAGTAAGTGAATGAAAACAGTGCTTTCATATGGAATAATGAGGCGTGTTTTTTAAAATCCTACTTCAAAACTTTCCCAATGAAAAGTCTTAAGTGTTAAGCAACTTCAGAGATTCTCTTCACGACTTTAAAGGTCTCTCCTCTGTCTGCGTTTCCGAGCAACATCTGCCAGCTTTCCACTGCCACACCCCGCTGCTCGAAAACTCGTTTGTTCAGTTTATCGTCTTCTGCTGACTCAGCAGTTCTACCCAGAAAAACGCAAGTAAACACTGCACTTCCGACACTTAACGAATTACTTAGGGCTGACAAAGAGACAAAATTGTGTTATGCGGCCATGTACTGACACTGCCTTACAAACAAGGACACAGAAAAGCCACTCTAGTCTGAAAAGCAGTTCAGCTATAGTGCAGCTAAGGTGCTTGCACGGGAACACTCTCAAAGGACTTTAAATGTGTTTCCATTGGCTGACAAAGCTCCACCACACTCTCCATCTTTCCAGAGGAGAAACACAGTCTGACAGTAGCTTCTCATGCCTGGTTAGCTCTGACTACGAGCTCTTTGACGCTGTCCACACTACACTGAGTGGTGGTCAGTCATTCTCTCTGTGTTCCCACATTACCTGCAACACTACATAGCCATGAGGTCACACTTCCTACAGTCACTCTGAATAGGACTTTAAAATGAGAGCAGTTCATCAAACGGTTACAAGCACTAGCATTAAAAAAAGGCCCATTTTTGGTAAATTAAATTATAACCCCATCTGGTATTTCAACTCTGTAAACAACAGGATATACTGGTCTTCTGAAGTGACAGAAGTTGTTAGTAGAGAATGATAAATAGATCTTTTTTAGGGTAATGTCTATTCCTACTAGATACAGGGGGATCCTTTGTCCATAACACGATTGAGTATGATGTCAAATACAAAAAAAAAGGCATACCACACATGCAAAAAAAATATGTCAGGATAGAATTGGGTTTTGTGCTATGCGACAAAGAAGATTTTGCACATCCTGGAGAAGAAAGAGAAGTGTGGAAAAATGGAAAAACCTGACTGCGTGCCTTTATTCCACACTCATAACTGCTGTCCCTGGTGAGAATGACAGTGGAAAGGCCACTGCTTTTCAGTCAGAGGTAGAACAAAAACACCTCCCCCTGATGTGATTGCAAGAGCCATGAAACACTGACAGGAAACTCCATTCAACTGTGGCCCACTAAAGTCTCAACAACCATTAGACACGTGCACTGCTGAAAGGGAGCAAGAAAAGGAAAGCTCTAAAGTGTCAAACAGTGCATAAAGATAGATTGAAGGTGTTTGATTCTTTCGCTTTGTGGGCTGCAGCTCCAGCTGCTGCTGAATGAACCAATAATCAGCACTTGTGAAGTTGGTGATTTACAAAAGAGGAAACACAGTTACATCCCCAGATACATCTGTGTGGAAAATACAAAAGAATAAAGCACAGACACCACAGACCAATAGGAATAAATGTTTTTTTTTTACTTTTCTTTTTAACAATTTCTAAAAGGTTATCTGTCACCAGCAACTTTGTCCCTTGTTGAGCCCATGACAGTCTGCTGAGATATTGATGCATTTTTGTATTTTTCTGGCACATGAGGAGCAGAAGGTTTAGTACATCTTTGTATTTAAAGGAACTTGCTGACCTTTACTAGTTTCAACATCAGAGTGCATTTGAGCTGTGTATGGACTTGCTCAACTATGCAGGTCCGCAGAGGAAGAAATTAGAATTATTTTTAGAAGATGTCTGCTGACACTGCTTACAATAAACAGAAATGAGTAACAATAGACTCTTGCTGGCTCGGCCTCAAGAATGAAACATCACAACAAAGAATGACCTACTTTTACATACATTTCTGTCAATTTGTAGGAAGAAACAGGACAACTGCTCAGTGTATTTACTGCTGAGTAACATACTAATATCCCAACACAGAGATAAATATTATCTTTTGAAGTTTTTGTGCACTGGCCAGTAAGTACGGTCTCAGCTGTTGGGCTGTTTTATGTATCTGGACAAGTTCAATATACTACTGTGAGCTGATGCAATTAGATGAAGTGCAGTGTAACCTCAAGGCAACCCCTCTGGTCTGATGGTGTGAATATAGTCTGCCTGCTAAGAACAAAATTCAGCTCAAAAGTGCTTACTGCACAGGACTTTTCTGTCCCTGCTCACGGGCTAAAACCCCGTTGAAACTACTTTTTAGAGAGATCACCACTCAATCATTGCTTTGCAAAGAGCCCAATTAAATAAATGATTCAACTGATTGTGGATTCCCTTATAATCCACACACATTACTAACATGCTATTGCACTATACAGTTTTTATATATTCATTATGTCAATTTTAATTCAATTTCTTGTTTCCCATGGTTAAAAATGTAATTTCTTATAGGAGCATCCAAACATCGGCTCTAAAAGGGAGAAGAAGTTGCATTAAATTCAAGAGTGGTTGCCTTTGAACCTCTGGACTCACTGGTCTATATACAGCATACGAAATTGGAAAACTTGCACATCACTGTCTAGACAATGACATAAACATGATTTGTCTAGACAGAAACTATCAGAACCTTTTTGTCTTGGATGAAAAGAAAACTACAGAAGCTGTTTTACATCAGATCCCAAGAACCACTTTCACAACATGCTGCATGTTGCGAGTTGATTTCTGTCACATTATTGGATTCTGGTGCAGATCAGCGCTAAGGGCACCTGATTTACTACTACGCCAGGAGATTGTAATCAGTACTTTATATCAATATATCATAAATAGGATGAAAAGAGCTGAACTGATGCTAAATATTGTGTTGAGGAATTATGTAATAGGATTAAAAAAAAACATTGCTCTTGTGCAAAACTCTTAAATCACTACTCATTTCTTACTGTATTTCCCAGAGAAGACCTTGTACTCCAGCTATCCAGATATACTGTATTTAAGGCAAAAACAGAATGTGTAAAATTCTAATGAGCTTCTTCAACACAGCCTGAATTCTCTTAGGCAAGCTGTCTTAAAATTTCTTTAAGTTGTCGTCAGGAATTGGCTGCCGTTTGTTCTCTTTCAACATGAATCCACACTGCTTCAACAATCCTGAGGTCCCAGCTTTGGGGAGGCTAACCCACGAGCGATAGCGCCCATTGGGTGCGTTTTCTATCAAAATATTGCCTTTATTGCATTGGCAGCATGTTTGGAATTATTATGCGGAAAAGTTTTCGAGCATAAACATTGTTTAGAGATATTCACGAAAGCTTCTTTTGCTTTTAATTTTAATTATATTTACATATTCGAAGAAAAAATTCTCTATCTATCTATCTGTCTATCTAAAAATTAAGTCACGGCCAATCAGATTCCCTAGTGGATTAAAATTTGACTGCATTTAAAATACTACTAATTTTGACAGGATCCCCAACAACACTTCCTGAAATGCAGTTCCAAACCATGACAGAACCTTCACCATCTTTTACAGACAGCTTCAGACACTAAGTCATGTACCTCTCTCCTAACCTCCTCGATACATATTGTTAGTGATTTGGATCAAAAATATTACATTTGGATGCATCCCTCTATAGGATTTGTAGCTACTGATTTCTAGTCCACTTCTTGTGTGACTTGACATGCCTCAGCCTTTTCTCCCTTTTTCTGCTCCTTAAGAACGGCTTCTTGATAGCCACCCTTCCACTGTGACCATTTCTGATCAGGCTTCGTTGAAAAAAAAAAAATAGATGGATCAACTTAAAGGCCAGATGTGTTTTTCAGGTCCTGTGTCACATCTTTGTTGGAATTTTTCCCCAATTTCTTAAGGACACATATTTCAGATAAGTTGCATCTTTAGGCCAGTTTCCACATTTTTTTAAGGACACAATGAGGACACAGCATGCCAAGTTTCAGCTCATGACTCCTTTTCAGTGTTTGAATGATTTCGAATGATTGATCCCCCCACAGTTTGATGGACCTCAAGAACACCTGGAGAACTATTGCTCAAAACCACTTTAACGAATTACAAGAAAATCTATGTCCTTGACAGCAAAACAATTAAAAAAGAAACAGGGGGTGACTGGAGACTTTTCCACAGTACTACATTTGCCAAAGTTAAAATTACCACATTTTACTGAACTCTGTAGACAAGTCCTGCTTTGTTAATAATGATGTAGGCATGATGCTTATTCCCTGATGTAATATAAGGAACTAGCTTTGTGTCCATCAGCGACATAATTGTGGTCAGTTATGATTTAATTTCATCAACTATGGCAGTGTAATACGGATGATATAATAGCAGATTTCAGAAGGTTACACTGCTGTATTCTAACAAGCAAGATTTTGGCCCAGATAACTGAGCAGAGAAGTCAGTAGTGATTACTGAGATCACTTAAGTAAAAGCTTTTTAGGCCAATAAAAAAAATATGTGTCCCCCTTTATTGCCACACTTAGGGTCTACGTGGCAATCTAGTAGTGCTCTAGTGCTATTTTTTATGAGTAGGTTGTTTCAAGCTTATAAACATGGATTTAACAATACAAGTAAAACTGACTTTAGGCAATGTGGCTAAAAACTATGTCATAACCCAAAGTGCTCACAGCATGTTCAAAAGCAGGTTTAATGACACCAAAACCTGCAGAATGACCCAATCAAATCATTTTGAAATTAAAAATATAAATTTACCTCCCAAATCTGAATTAAACATTAAATTGACATTCTGCCAATGTAATAACTAGATATTAAAATGACAAATTAGCTTGAAGAGCATGAGTTCAAATGAATAATTTATCTGTACAAACACTGCATACTCAAGTCTCTATGAAAGAATTTTAATTGCGTTGAACAGCTTTGCTTTAAAAAGCCTGTCTATATAATGAAACTCTGGATCACTGCTCTTTGTGTGAAAGCAGTCAATTATTAATATGCCAGTCATGAATGTGAACTTGACTGATAACTGGGTTTAATGTAATGCTACATGAAGAGTTGGGAAATAGGTCATATAAGTAGAGGGGGAAAGTAAGTTGTGTGCTGGGTTGGGAGCCATAAATGGCATCTCAATGTAAGACAATATTCTTCAAACTGTATGGTTGTGCCAAAACTAAATCATTCTAATAATGTCACAGTCAAAGGCAGGCCACTGATGGCTATTGAACTTCTATAAGCAATGTATGTTGCTTATATGTTGCAAGTTGTATGGGAGGCTGCGGCACCCACAGTGTGGGACGGAGAGATTGCGCAGGTCTTTCCTCCCCACTGCTGTCAGACTACACAACAAGACTCTAACTGATCAAACACACACATCCACAAATGTGCAATAATTTTGTGCAATAATCTTGAGTTGTATATAGCATTTGTATTCTATTTTTATCTTATTCTATTTTTATCTTATTGTATATTTGTATTCTATTTTATTCTACTGTATATAGTATTTTATTTTATTATATTTGTACAGTGGTGTACTGTATTTATTCTTACTTTATTTTATTCTAATTTTGCTTCATAACCTCTGTACTGTCCACTTTCTGCTGTGACACAGCAAATTTCCCACATGTGGGACTAATAAAGGTTATCTTATCTTATCTTATCTTATGTTTGTGTTTCAC
>VUQR01012811.1:11709-23060 GCA_015108515.1 Hemichromis elongatus | reverse complement strand
GCCGGGACCAGCACAGCCACTCCAGCTGGGAGCAGCGGGGAAGGAGGAGCTGCGTGAGGGGCTGCTCGAGCCGGGACCAGCGGAGCCACTCCAGCTGGGAGTGACGGAGGAGGAGCCGCTCGAGGAGACGGAGGTTCCTCCATCAGTTGCCGGAGCGCCTCGTGGTCCCGTGCGCCGAAGACCACCTGGCTGGCTGTGAGCCTCGCCAAACCGCTGTCACGGAGTGACAGCCCGCCACACAAGTATTGCACGTTGCCCTGTTGTCATCCTTTTTCATAAAATGTAACCAAACTTTTGAGCGTTTGTGCCGCTTAGGCGCCATGTTTCCTATTGTGTAAAAGACGCTATGCAACGTGGTGACGTCATTCGAGGCTACGGGAATCGATAAGGGAATCGTTTGTAAAAATTGTTAACGATTCCACGGAATCGAAACAGTGAGAACCGGTTCTCAACAAGAACCGGTTTTCGATACCCATCCCTAAACAGCATGGTCAGTAGAGTCTTAATGCAGAGGCCAATGTTCTGCCCACGTCATGCTCTGAGCTGTGTGTAGACTGGGCCGGATCAGTCATAAAATAATCCCCACTTTTGATTGTTAAATATGAAAAAACAAAATGTTCTAATACCATAATGAAACCACTTTAGACAAACAGTGATGCGACGTGGGTTGAAGAATTGTGTGAGGCCACACGGACAAGGATCATTAGCTCTGAAGTCACATTTGACTACTTCTACAAACCTTTACTGTGTGCACTACAAGACAGGGCTATGAGAAAAGAGGTGACTGCAGCTGTAATCAATTACTACAACAATCCCTAATCTCTCTGATTACATGTGTTAGTGTCTAACTGATTATGGATCAACAAGCTTTTCCAATCGATAAGCTTGCTCCAACCCCAGCCCAACAAAGAAGCCAACCACTACCACCTATCAGCATATCAAGCTTACATACATAGTCTCACACTCAACCAACCACGGCCTGAAGCACTAACAGGTGGCAAGCTGTGTGTGTGTGCGCGTGTGTGTGTGTGTGTGTGTGTGTGCGTGCAGATGAGGTAGCATGTGGGTGGGTGGGTGTGAGTGAAATCTATTTGCAACTGGCAAGACATTCTTTGCAGACTGCTTTCTGAGTTTGCATGCTAATACCTCCACACCTGCTCCGCACACACACGCACACGCGCAGCTGTCACTGACTGAAATCAAAGTTGCGTGTAACTGTCTAAATAGCATCAGCAGCATGCCTCGCTGCTCTCCACACTTCAGCAGTTTGCCGTTGGCAACGCAAACGGGACAAAGGCTTCATCGCCTCGCTGGAGACTCGCGGATGAACTGTTGCATGTTGCGACGGGACTTCCCGATTCAACATGTTTTTGACAAATGTGTCCTACTTATGGGGAGCTAGTCATTTTAATATAGGGAAGAGAGAAAACACTCCACTTCTCTGGCATGAAATCAGACTTAACATAGCTATATTTCCCTGCACTGTTTTCAATTCCTCATTTGAGTCTGTGCTACTTGAAAGTGAAAAGAACTATGAATGGGACTAAGGAGATACCTGCGACAGCAATCCTGCACTCACACTATAAGCACCAGACTGCACCATTAGACCTGGGCTATCTGTGAAATGTGAGGGCTGACTGATGCAGGTCCATTTAAAGTGGTACAGAGAGCATATGAGCCCCCCCGGGCTGGTCCTCATACGGCTGAGAAAAGCAGCACACTTACATTCCTGTTTGAAGGTGAAATACTCGGTGAGGTGCCGGCACTCGTGGTTCCCACGCAGCAGAAAGAGCGTGGTGGGGTGGTTGATCTTGAGAGACCAGAGGTAGAGAACGCACTGAGGGGAGAGAGAAATGTGAGAAAGGTCAGAGACGTGTGCTCATAATTCTATTCAAATATATTCAGTGTTCTCCACACACAGGGTTTCCTCACCACTGTCATCGAGAGCTGCTCGAGGGGGAACTGTTGAGCTGCTCTTTCAAAGGTTTAAAGGTGTGGACCTTACTATGTAAAGTCCCAGGAACTGATTTTGGGTTAAATTTCGCACTACATAAAAAGCAAAAACAGTATTCATATTAATTAAAAGTGTTGTCGATGAGGGAACGCCACAAATGAACCGCATCTAATCATCTCTATAATACGATGACATTTTACAACAACACCTTGCTTCTGTCAGTCTGCCCCAGGGCAGCTGTGGCTACAACTGTAGCCTCCAACAGTGTGTGAATGAATAATGGAATTGTAAAGTGCCTTGAAACGCGCTATATAAATGCAATCCATTATTATTATTATTATTATCCAATTCAGGATCATGGGAAGGGAGTATCCCAGGTGACATAAGGTGAGAGGCGCGGTACAGCCTGAAAAGATCTATCATAGTGTTAACGCTAAGTAATAGAAAACCATTCAGACTCACAGTTACATCTATGATCATTTTAGAATTACCAATTAACCTAACCCGTTTGTCTTTGCATGGCGGGAGGAAACCAGAGCGTGCACACAGCCCCAACCAGCCAATGGACTCATGCTCCACGCAAGGACTTCAACTCCACTGCCTTGGACTGCAGCTGGCGATGGTAGTCCTGCACCGGAGATCTGCTGCAAGCTGCAGGCTGACTCTAAGCAGAAGCAGCAGGTTGCTGAGGAGAGCTTGTTCTCTCAGGTTAAAAAAACAGCACAAGGACTACTTTGTCAGCTGCAGTCCAAAACGATAGAGTTGGCCTCCAGGTGGATGAGAGGCACCCTTATCGTGTGCTTGCAGCAAAAAACATCGTATTTTTAATTCCCTTAAGAATGTGTGAGCCTCCTTTAATGGTAGACACACAATAATTTTCAGTGAAGCATGGTCATATTAGAGTTCAGGCAATTATCTAATGGTCCATCCATCCCTACTCCTAAAATGAATGTGCACTCTCAACCTTTGAGCAACTACTTTTGATAACAAGCTAGTTGCGCAGGTCGTGTGGTGGAGACAACCTGTCTGCAAACAATCAGAGACTAACTACAAACATTCCTCAGGTTGGTGAAGGTTTCCAAATAGCTGCTGTTTAATTTACAAACACGATCTGTCTCACTGCCACAGTGAGACACAAACACACTGGTTGCCATCTGGTTATATTCCTAGATAAAAGTAAGGTACGAGTGCTTCTGTCATTTTGCAGTTAAACCACTGTCCTGTAGCAACTGCATGTCTCTATTTGCTTTCTGCCACATGAAGCTCCAAACACACATTATAGACCATCACATGCCAAACAGCTGTTTGTTTTTCCCTTTGCTAACCAAATATTAGAAGCAGCAGGATGGGTTCTTGTGACTACATTACTGGTTCGATTTAAAAAGAACAGACTAGCATTTACAATCCAAATGAACTAGCTTTCTCTTCAGTTCATGCACCGTTCAATAGCCGCCACTTGACACTCTCAACCCGCTATTTTAACATGCGCAAACCATGGCCCGCTATTAAGTCGATGCAACGAGATGCCAAGGTAACCGAGCCAGCAGGTGCGTTTGCGCAATGTTGAATTAAGGTGGTGGTGGTGGGTGGGTGGGTGCACCCATCTCATCTTATACACATCGAGCGCTGAGAGAAATATCAGACTGTGAAGTGCAGGTAAATGTGTTGAGGGGGCTGTCGGTGTGACTTGCTCTCTCTTACGTGCGGAGGCGGAGGAAAGGACATGGCTCCAAGTGGCTTGAAGCTGACATGGGTTTTAATGAGAGCTCTCTGCACTCTTTTAGCCAGCCACTCACGAGTGGGGGGAAAGAAGACAAAGAGGAAGGGGCATGGAGCAGACACGTGTGGCAGACACGAACACTGGCTACCTTCACCTCACACCCCCCCCTCTCCACCCACACACACACACACACTCTTGAGCCTGTGCCTGGTTTATGTAGGGGTGGAGCTGGGGCTTGGACAGTTTGTCCAAAGAGACACTTGCTTGGATCAAAGAGAATTCACCAACTGGATAAAGAAATACACAGAATAAAACAGGTTGTGCACACACTGAATTTAGACTTTGGCAAATTGCTGGCCTGCAGTGGTAACACACTGCTTCAAGAGGCTGCGGTGACTCTTTATGTTACCTAGGTAACCACATCCTGATATCCATTTTCCTATATCTGTCTTATGCATTACTGAAAAAAGGGAGAGCATTTTAGCCCTGCTGGTGAGATCAAATGGCTGCGAATCTACAGCTTTTACACTGCAGTTCGGTTTCGGCTGCTTCCTCTCACGTGTAGAAACAATGACATGTTTCAGAGGCATTTATGTCTGGTCTTTATCACCATTTTAACAAATCAATCAATCAAAAAAATGATCATTACATCATTGGAATAATCTACCAATTGTTTTTTCTGCTCTCTATCACTCACTCAGTGAGGCCCAAAGTGTCTGAGCACTGGCAGCTATTAAATATGGACCATACGGACCAGTCCAAGCAGCTATGTCCATCTTTTATCTTTGAATTGTCCTACATGCAAAGCTTCTACTGCTGGCTTTGAATGATTCACGCTCATTTATCTCATCCTTGGTGCAGCCTCCTAGTTCTTCCTCCTACCCTCTTCTTCCAACTTTAACCCAGTTTTCTTTTGATTGGCTCTGTGCTCACAGCCAGAGTCGTGTGCCTGGCGGGACCATAATAGTGATAGCGTCTCTCGTGGACAGAGAGCCAAGATCAGTCTCAAGTCTGAGTTTTCAGCTCACACGGATTACTTTTACACAAACTGACCACACGTGCTCATGAGCATCATCGCTGAAAAGTACATAAAAATACAGGAAACAGTAACAAAAAACAAAATTGTGCTATTCCTGTATGTGTGCTCAAAGCTAATCCAGTGTCATGTACTGTTAAAAAAAAAAAAAACACTATCCTGGCAGGTCGAAAGATTGGTTTCCCCTCAGCAGCATTTTTAATTAAATCCTAATAATTGCCTGGCTGCATATTATGTGTGTATCCCATTACTTTTAATTAGTTGCCACATGTTAGTTTTGCTTCTTTGTGACCCCAGCCAGCCACAGGAGCCTCCCAAACAAACCAAGCTGATTCTTAAGCTGTTTTTAGAAAGAAATATGAGGGTCTTTAGTCAAAATAAATCTCTCTTTATCATCAAGAGCCTTTCATTCCCTTTGCTACTTATCTGCCCTCTTTTCATCTGTGACATTTCACCCACCTCAGCGCATCACCCGGGGCCATCAAAAGACCCCAGAGGAGGCTCAAAACGTTGGCATACTTCCTAGTTGACTCTTACTTGGCTTTTATTTTCTGCTTTCTCCTCCACAAATATTTAAAATACGTGAGGACATGAATCGGGACTACAGCCCTTTAGATAAAAATGAAAAACAATGTATCTACAATCTATTTCAAAAGGTGATGTCTGATAGGCTCCCTTCAAGCACTTATGGACCGGCGTTGGGTCTCAGTCACTATTTCGAGGCTCTTTTCAGTTATATAACATCACTTTTACAGTTCTTAAGTAGTCAAATGTACAAGGAGCCAGTAGGAGGAGGAAACGTAGCCTCCAAAAGCCGGTCCCAGCAGGTCTGTGACTAAGAGGAGAAGTCGTCGCCACCTGAACTGTCAAAATCTTATTTGTATTTAAAACATGAACACTTTACCTGCTCTACGGGGACTCGTGCTCCACAAAGTGCTTTAATCAGACCAGGAAAAGGACTTACAGGAACAATTTGAAATGTGTGCTGAAAGGAACCCATTGTTAACACACCAACTCATAGTGAGTCTGAGTAAGTAACAGTCAAGCTTGAAATTCACACTACTCCCACAAGGTATCCATTTTTTTAGTTTTTTACAAATCTGGCTCTGGAGGCTATTTCACTGCCATCTGGCAGAATTTCTCCCTAGTTTTTGTCACCAGCATGAGTGCTGACATACATTACTGTGCAAAAATCTTGAGTCACCCCTAACTTCTTAATAATTTGCGAGGAAAATGGCAAACGGGTACACGACTCAGAAATACGTGCAAACACACATGGAAATACAGCATGTATGACAGAGGATGTACACAAAAGACATCTGAAGCTCTTCTTTGGGGGCCAACCCGTGACTGACAGCATGTTTTATACTTTTACAGCAGGGACGGTAAAAGGATCACTGGCACCACTGACATACTCAAAGAAAGAAGCCGTTGCCATCAACTCTGACAAGATTGATCCAGTTCTTGTGTACCTTGGAAAACCTCAGCCTTTTCTCCACTCCAATTTCTTCTTCACAGACATTCTTCAACTAAGGCTTCAGTAAGCAGTAGATGGATCTTCTGCTATAGATGGTTTTTGGTCTGCCCCTTCTCATTTAATCCTCCGTGTGTTGCCTCACGATGACACCTGCCAGGTTTGAGGCTAATAGCTTGTTTGGAATCACCTTTAGGTGTAGAAAAGCTTTTTCATGCCAGTCAAACTGTAATTGTTTGCATTTTTTATATATATTAAACTTAAGACCTAGTAACTTCTATGCAACTGCTTCTTATAGTCCCTTCACAAAATTGAAACAAATGAGATTTTGTGACAGGCAGCTAGCAACAAAGTGCCTAAAAACACAGCTTAAAACTGGTTCTGTGACAAATCGTCTCTTATTTGCAGACGTAACGCTGAGTCATCCCTTGAGTTAGATGCTTTTCTTATGCTTGACTCAAAAACCATTGTTTAATGGCTTTAAACAAAAAACTCACACACTCCCTTGAAAATGGTCAGATTTGACACCTGCACCGACAACGTGTGAAGAAAAACCCTTAAACTGCAGAACCACTGCTCCTGACACCTTTAAAGACTACGAGAAAGTCTGGCTCCTCAGGACCAAAACAGAAATAAATGCTTTTTCGTGGGTAACATGCACAAACCGTTCCAAATGTGTGACTGACGTTTTACCTTAAACCAGCTCACCATTATAACTGCAATAAATTCAAAAGCACTGCAGCCAGAGATCTCAGGAGTGGCACTGCTGCGTTCTGCTCCACTGCTCGGTCTTATCTTTAACTGTTCTAATCAGCATGTAGAAAGTGTGCCCTTTGGAGGTGTCACTGAAATAAAAGTTGGGGCACAAAAAACCCATTTGGTCAAGGAGCACTGCAGCAGTACTTACATTTTAGTATCCTTTCTCACCAGGAGCAGCCATCTGAATCCAAGTGGGACTGAAACACGTTCATGTCCAGATGCATTCATTACATCAGCACCGGCCCTTTCAATCGCACTTGCAGCCAGTGGTCTTACGACGATGTCGCATACACTTAGAATACAAGCAGCAGTATAAGACGCCACCGGAGCATAACGAAATGCACAGATTTGACTTTCTGACAGTAAGACTTGAATCCAAATGGGATATAAACACGGCGTCTTTTTTTTTTTTTTAAACACACAAGACATACAGTTAGTATAGACCAAAACATAACACATTGTGGTGGATTTAATGCATTATCATTTTTTCACAATCCAAATCTTTTCCAGAAAAGAATGAGAGTCTGCCCTCGCGGTTTTGACAGCCCAGCTCAAGAATCTGGAAATCAAACCTGGCGATGATGATGATGATGTCGATGGCGACTTTAGTCTGAGATAAAAGCTCATTTTAACACTTTAACCCTCAGAGTCACCAGATCAGAAATCGGTTAGAAAAACGAGGAATAACCCATTTTTTAAAAAAAATATCAAACCACTACTCGAGACAAGTGCTTTCAAACTGCTATTGTTTTCTTATTGTAAAACAAAACATGAAAATATAAAAATTTGGAAGAGAAAAAAAAACAACTATGGGTTAAAAAATAATAATAATAAAAATGTTATTTATGAAGCGCCTTTTTAGACAAGGACACTTTACACGCTCCACGTCGTCCGCAGATCATTTTAAAGCATTATCTTTGAACCACACCGTGTTTACTGGTAACAGTGAAAAATGTTCCTTTTTAAAATAAGAAATAAGTGTTTCGTTATTAATAAAACAAAATAAAAATGATTCAGAAATATTAAAACAACCACTCACCTCAATACTGAAGTACCCTCGATCTACGTAGTCACCGAGGAAAAGATAGCGCGTGTTACTCGGCGAGCCCCCGACTTCAAACAGCTTCATAAGGTCAAAGAACTGTCCGTGTACGTCTCCACACACTGCCAAACACACACAAACATTGCTCTGAACTTCTCAGTTACGTATTCTAACCGTTCCTATTCATTCTGCATATAGATGCTGCTCTTATGGAAGGAATGGCTTTATTAAATGTTCCAATCAAGATGTGATCTCATGATAATTGTGTATTGCCCATTTCTGAACTGCACTTATCAAACTTGTCAAAGTTCAGGGGGGGGGGCGGTCGTGGCTCAAAGAGTTGGCAGTTCGTCTTGTAATCGGAAGGTTGCCGGTTCGAGCCCCGGCTCCGAGAGTCTCGGTCGTTGTGTCCTTGGGCAAGACACTTCACCCGTTGCCTACTGGTGGTGGTCAGAGGGCCCGGTGGTGCCCCCCAGTGTCCGGCAGCGCGCCCCAGGGTGGATGACTGTAATGTAAAGTGCTTTGGTGTCCTTAGGGACTAGTAAAGCACTATATAAATACAGACCATTTACCAAAGTTGTAGCGACAGCAAGCTACTTTGGACTGCATAATGCGAGTTCCACTAGAACAGCCTTAATGCTCTTTAGCACTGAAGCACCAAGTTTCTGGAAATCTAATCGAAAGTTCAAACACAATTCTCCTACAGCTTTTGCCCTACTTCTTGTTTGGATAATGATGCTGAATAGAAAGTCAAAAATCTTTCTTTTATGTGTTTGGGACCAGACTATGTGATCCACATCTACTTTAAACCATTTACCGACTCCTCGTGGCCTCGTGGGTTTTCACCAGTACACCGGGCCTCTGGCAGCCTGCCACTGCTGCGTCCACCAGGCTTAACAACTCTTCTGATGGACACTCTGCTATAGCCACTGATCATATATCTGTGACCTGTAATACTGGAAGACACGTCTTCCATGGAAATAGAATCATAGGGAGAAGGCGATCGCTCAGATAAACTTGGTATTGCTTCACTCTGAAGCTGTAAGGGTTGCTGCGTTCTCCTTTTCAGACACCAACAAACAGTTTTTCTTGTTACAGTTTATCTAGTGTGACTAGAGGATGCATGCTTTGTAGTGTGTGTGGTCACAGGTGTGAAAGTATGTAGATATCCATGTGGAACCTTGCATGATAACAAAGTCCAGGTCGACGTATGCCAACAGCGGATGGTGAGACTACGGTTGCCAGTGGAATCGAACCATGCTAATGATGAATCGCAGCACAAACCAAATGTGACGCCACGGCTGCTGACGTGCAGGACGGTTTAATGTCGTTTCAGATATTCATGCCCACAAGCAGGACGGCCTTTCCATCCATTTCATTTTATTAGCGGACTATAAATAATCCAGACGGCACAGGGCGAGAAGTTGGAAAAATGAAAATAAAAACCTACATTCGCTTCATTTCCACTTACTAAAGCTGCGCTTTTCCCTGAGTACAGACACGCGTCTTTTAGATGAAGAGTGCGGTGAGGTGAGTGCACACTCAGGCGTACAGATAGACGGTTACTCCGCTGTGTGGATCTCACAGTTTGTGAGAGCAGTGACCAGTGTGTCAGCTGTACCTGTGACTCGACAGAGCCACAGAATCCCCTCCGTGAATGGAAGTATATACACAGAAGGGTCACAGACGCTGCAACAGGTTATTAAAGACCGAGTATATACATGCTTCATTTAACGCTAAGTGTTGATGTCTGCTTGGCACACCAAAGGTCGCCAGTTCGACTCCAGCTGGACACACAAGGCCTTTTGGGGTTGCGTCAGAAAAGGCATCCGAGGTAAAACTGCCAAAACACGCACGTGGAGCCGCCTGCTGTAGTGACCACCTGTGACAGTGGATAAAAGCCACTTCCTTTAATATAACAACACGGACTGTGGCGGTACCTCTCTAACCTTTCCGAACATTGGAGAGGTGGACGGGGGAATTCTTTCTGTGTTGATTTTTATTATTATTCACAGTCACTGGTGTCACTACTTCTGAATTATGCAGCGAATGAAAGCCACCTATCTGTGGGTTCAATGAGAACTAAACAGGAGCACAGCAAGTACTTTGTACGAATACTTGACGTGTATTTAAAGAACAACTGGCCAAGGAGAACTTCTCATATCTCTTTACCTACGACTACACGCAAAGCCGTATTTATCATGCTTGTTATCCCCTCCCCAGAGTTTAGCTTTAGTGGCTTTAACAGGGTTTTGCTTCCTGAGGTTGCCGGATAGTGGTGTGCAAAACGGAGTATGCAAAAGGTCAGCTGAGAAGGAGCCGACACTTTTCGAAGCCTGACTGACAGCCGGCGAGGCCCTCTGATGCGGTGAGAGTGAGGCGTCAGCCATGCAGTGGAGTGAAATGTGCAAATAATCTGTAAATAATAATTTCCAAATTGACTGAATACATGACACAGTCCTCCTTAAGCTCCTAATATCGAGCAGCTCACCTGTAATAGGCGCCTCCACCTCCAGCATGCACTTCTCTTGACGGAGGATGTTGGCGCCGTCGTTGATGATCTTGAGGGCCACGTCCTCTTCCACGCGGCCCTCCTTGACGAGGTGGTTGCGGAGCAGCTCGGCATTTGGCTTGCCACCTTCATACAGCTCTTTCGTGGTCAGCTTGTGTTGTGGAGGGTATGGCACAGCTGTTGACCACAAAAATAATCATTATGGTGGTCGTATTTGAGCTTAGGCTGGCATCTGCATGACAACTGAAGGAGAGCGATACGGTCACAAGGGAGGGAGACAATCTATGCCAAAATCAGACCTTCTGCCTGGATTCATGACTCGGACAATGTTGAAACACACAAGCATGACGATGCTCACTACTTCGTTAGATTTACTTGTTCTTTGCTATCCAAGATGATGTCATTAAATTTCCCTAATAAACATCGACAAATCCTCGAACGAGAAAATATTAAGTCATAAGATTAAGTCGATTAAGTCACAACGACATGACGAAGGCTGTCCAAATTCGTAGACTCCTCCAAATGTGTCCTCCTTTACCCCAGATTTGAAGGATGAGTCGGGTGTATCCTTCATGGCCCACCATATCCCAGCATTCACAGCGCGGTCCAGCCAATTCCAGTTTCCAACAATGGCAGCAGCGATTTACTTTTAATATTACTCGTATTACTCTTTCTGGGTCACAAAATAAACTTTTAAGATTGAGGTGAGGCTGTGTAAACCTCAAACATCTGCTCGGTTTATTACGACATCGCATTTTTGCAAAAGTGCTCTGATGTTTTCGGAGACGTTTGTTACCCACCAGCTCCATAGCTGACCGTGTGGTCAAGGATCAGCTGGCAGGAACACCAGACCC
>VUQR01012803.1:17393-28178 GCA_015108515.1 Hemichromis elongatus | reverse complement strand
AAGCCTAACCTAACCCCACTATCTGAATGTCTCTGAAGGAGACCAGAGTACCCGAGAGAGCCAGGGAGACACGGGAGAACATGCAAGCTCCACACAGAAAGGCCCTGGCCAGATGGCAGTGGCTCTGAAGGCCATTTGAGTGCAGTGAATTTATTGTCGTGTTCAAGAAACCAGCTTGATGATCTGAGCTTTGTGACATGGAAGCGACCATCACAACACAGCTACACTGTGGTCATAAAGAGAATTACATGGCCAGCAAACATACTCAGGAAGGTTTAAATGATGCTCAGCAGATGCTGTTGATGCAAAGCATGATGGAGCCATGTTTTCATATTGTTCACACAAATTCTGGCAGCAGTGATCGAGTCTGATGAGACCACGACGTGTTTTTCCAATTTTGGTGAGCCTTTGCACATTATAGCCTCCGTTTTCTGTTCTAAGCTGACAGGAGTGCTGGGACCCATAGGCTCCAAGGTTCAATGTGTTGTGTGTTCAGAGATGCTCTTCTGACCTCTGGTATCAACGAGGCATTTTCACCCAGAAAATTAACAGACTAGATGTTTGTGTTAACAAGCATCGAGCAGGTGTAAAAGAGTGAGTAGTGATGCTGTAAAATGAAAATGCTCAAACAAAACCAAAATGTTCTGATGTGTTTTGGCAGTTTTAGGGTTCAGGCTCTCCTGACCACGTTCTTTGCTTTGTCCTAACACTCTATATAATAAATAAATGTTGATTACGGCGCCTTTGTGAATATTCAAAAACCAAAACAAATGAAAATCAAACAAAAAACCTTGAGGTCTTCTTAAACCCTTCTCTACTTTCATGCTTTAAATGCTTCTCAGTCTTTGCACTCTAGGTAAAAGCAAGGAAAAACTGTAAAGAGCACTTTTTAAAATGAACATTTGAAGAAATGTTTTGATTTGGTTGTAAAAGATAAATCAATATAATATTTTTTTAAAAAGGTGATCACACAAAAAAGCCCCATGCAGTGTTACCTATAACCACATGGTGGCAGTATTGCACCGTATTTGTAATTGCAAACTTACTGTGACTTCTCTTTCTGTGTGTACAGTTAGGTTTTTGAGCTTTCCACATCGAAAACGTAAAACACAATCTCTCACTATGTGTGTACAAAGGTAGGTCAGCTCTTACAGGAAAACACACTGAGTCCCACTCTACGTAACCTAGGCTGGGAAAGCTGCGCAATGTATAACTATGAGTCATAAAACAAATCTTTGAATCATTGTGAGCCATTTCTGAAGTACTATCATGACAGTGCAGCAATGACAGTATATGATTTTGAATGTATGAACGTTTTTCTGTGATTAATTCTAAGAGTAAATGCAACAAACCACCATTTTCAAAAGCTGAATCTAGATCCAACACGCTCAGACAGATGCATGGACAGCTTCAAGGTTTTTTTTTAAGTTTCCTTTCATCCTTTATACTAGCTTTCTTATTTTATTTTTCCAACTTGCTCTCTTACAGAGAGTTAGAGAAGGGGAGAGTGAGTGCATAAAAACACTGAACAAACGCACCAACATATAAATCAAGTATTTTTTTTTAAATTTAATTAAAAGTCACATACAAAAGGAATATTCCACATTAGGTTGATATAAAACGTTCATTTGTACATCTTATTATACAGATCAACACAGCTCTGTGATAAATGACACTTTAAACCTTCACTCTAATAAATGCATATGAATTCAATAAAAATGTTCACGCATCTGTGTTAAAACAAAATTCAACAGATGTTGCACACATACAGGTCAAAACATCTGAAGCTTCACATCAGTTTATAAAAAGACACCTGTGTTATTCTATTTGGATGCATAGCTTTAAGTACAGTTCTTACAAGGCTTTTTTAAATCTTTTTTTTTTTTTTCCGATAGGGGAAAAAAAACACTGAATTGAAAATGTCTTATCTTTAGAATCTGTCTACGCAGTAAAAATCTCAGAGCCTAGCAGGCAAATATACTGGCTTTTGAATTAAAAAAAATATTCTGATTGTATCTGGGAGAAAAACATGACTCAAGTGCAAAAACCTTCAAAATATCAGGAGATGTTTATCTATGTTGCCATTTTGCTTGCTGAGGATTGAGTTATGCCGAGTTCTGTGATTGTACTTTACTTGCTCAGACTTCCTCCACAGGTTTTTCTCACGCTCTCTATTTAAAAACTACATTCATCAGGCGCTGTATTGACAATATACTTAGCCAAGAGGTAGGCTGGAAAACAACCATCAGACATGACACTGATCTGCTTTAAAAGTCGAAGGAGGAAAAGCTGGTGTCCTGTTGTGCACACGAGAGAAGTCTAACGTCTCCCGTTCTGGTCCTCATCTATCGGAGAAATCATCTAAGAAATTTTATCCAAGGATGGCACCAAAAAAACATCGGGTAGCTTCAAAAGGAACAGGGAAAAAAGGCTTGTGCTCCAAATCAAACAGCTCATTTTACAGATATGTAATATGAGAAGATTATAAAGTGACCACCAAATAAATACAAAACAGGGAATCAGGATTTGAGAGAGTTTAGGGCAGGTTTGTAAGGACGGAAATGATCAGTGTTACTCACTATGAGCAGTGCTCATTGGTTTAAGTTTGGTCACTTTGTAATGGTTAAATTCATAACAGTGCTCATTTATTAGCTGCAGAGCAGCCCGTGCACACGCACTTGATTTTCTGCTACAACATGTAGAAAGTTTTAATAAAAGCTGGTAGAAGCTCGTTCTGCATTCAGCCCTGCTCATTAGCATTTTAGAGGCTGCAAATACTGTAAACTGGAAGTTTATGAGCCCCACTCTTAATTTATCCTAACAAGTTAGCAGTTTAATAGTGGCCACGTGACATCAATAAAGTTATAAACTGTTAAAACATTTTTTAAAGAATACAGTACAGATGTCTTGAGTCACCTTCTTTATATTTGTTTTCAAGCAGCCAATAACTTTTAAAGTGGTGCTAAGAAACACTTCTACAAAGTTTTCCAAAGGTCTTCTAAAGTTTTCTTTGGACACTGGCTGCTTTTTCCATTCCTTTTCAGTCCAATCCTTGTACCCGGCTACTTTCTGAGGAAGGTTAGTTTTGTTTGTTTGGCCATATTTATGAATCACTGAAGCATAACAGGCCCCAAACACGATGGATTAAGCAGTTTTGTGTTCAGAAATCACACCTGTTTCCACTGAGACAACTAACAGACAACTTAGCAAAGAACCAGTTCTAGATACAATTCACCTTACAGCCATCGGTAAAGCACGGTGGAGGCTGTGTCATGGTTTGAGGCTGCCATTTAGCCAGTGTAGTGGGAGTCATGGACCCAGAGCCTGAACTTTAACCTTACTGAATGAGTGTGGGATCATCCTGAGAGAGCAGGGATGAAAGGCAGCCAACATCCAATGAATATGTGGAATAATTGGAATGAAGAATAAAGGTAGCCATATTAAATATTGATTTCAAGCGCCTCCTTCCTAGCAAAATATAAAGAAAAGATAGGTGACTCAAGACTTTTGCACAGTACTGTATTTTAGTAGGGTTACTTTATGAGAGTAAGACTTGCATGTATTGAATATCCTGTATTTTCGTGAAATAAACAAAGTAATTGTTGCCTATTTGTTAAAAGCCATCTTCACATGCCTCACAACTTTCACTTCCAGCTCACAGCAATGTCTGAGTGTGACTTTTGATTTCCAAATGGATTCACAGTTTCAGTGTTTATATTTGACAGCGGCTCAGCCTTCGGAAACACTGGTCTAACAGGCTGCTTCCCTTTTTTTTCCTGTTTTTTTTTTTTTTTTCTAAAAAAGCAAAAACATTAACAGTGCACAACCAACTGCAAGTGAAAAGGAGCTTCTGGGAAGTTTTTACACAGGGGTACAAAAATAATGTCATCTGACAACACACTAGCAAAGCTCGTTTTACACGGTGGAGACGCTGTAGGCTGCAAAGTGTTTCACGTGGTGAACTCACGAGGCTTTTAATTGTTAACTTTCTACGTCTTACTTGCAGATGGAGAACTCTGACTCACCTGCTAGTGCAACAAGAGCAGCAAAGAGAAATTACAAGCTGGTTACTGGAGGGTTTTTTTTTTGTTTTTTTTTTGAGGTCTGGTTATTCTGTGGAAATGCAGAGGGCAGAGAAGCAAAAAAATATTTCTTAGGTAAATAAAAGCGTAGAAGAAAAGTTTGACCTTCGTAGTGCTTCTTCGTGAAATCGAGTTTTTGTTTACAGGTTTGGAATTGCACAGGAGGGTCAAAATAAAAAAAAATTGCCATGCCAAAGATAAAAAGATTCAAATCATACTTTAAAATTCCCTGAAAGAAGTGCTCGGAGGTGTCTTTGTTAGATTTCTACATCGAGTCCTTCTTGTCTGTGTTTTTAAGTGTACCAGACTATTTATCCAAACAAAACGCTCCACTCATTCTGGACATTTCTGACATAATTTGATGTTATATTCCTCCAAAAAAGAGAAACTTTTGACCTTGAAAGTCTGCATTTTCCACTCAACGAAAAACAGCAACCCACAAACTGCCCCGATAATTAAATAAACACAGCACACCGCTTTTAAAAGGAAGAAGTAGAAGCAAAATAAATAAAAGCTGAGTGATGTATTCCTGTGTTAAGCTCATAAATGAACCGGTAACCACAAACACAAAGATCACATAATGAAATAATGAAAGTGTCTCAGCTTTTCTGTGGTGATTAATTTACACGGGGGAACAGAGCTGCTCCACCTGGTTTCAAGATATTTATTATTATTATTATTTTTGTTTTTTTACAGGTAAGATATGATAATTTTCAATCCCATTTGTGCCACAAACATACCGAGAATCAATTTAGAGATAACACCTTTTTGTTTTAGTGGTGCATTTTGAAGAAACACCTTAGTGGAGCTCGCACTGAAATAAATGCATACACACAAAAAAACAGAACTCGAGAAGGTCAATGAGAATGAAGGAAATGCCTGCCAACTTGCCTTTTACTTGAATTGTCTCCATTTTTGTTAAAACATCAGAGTAATGTGATTACAGCTGTAAGTCTGCACTTACAGCTGGGATTTATGACATTTCTAAGTTTGGTTTACTCACTTTAAAGTTTCTCTGCCCAGATTTCCGGTTTGCACCACATGAAAGAGTGACCACAGCGGCTGGACCAGCCTCCTTAAGGGCTGTCAGCCAATCATGAATGATAATTCTAAGTAACCAATCAAATTCTCCACAGCCAGACTCTTAAAAGCTTAAAAAGAAGTGAACTGAACTGAACGAATCGTCTTGGAAAAGAGTGAAAAGTTTCAAAAAGTCTACTTTTCAAGCTCTTAACACTACCGTGACCTGGATGACTGTGAACTTAAACAGACAGGTTTTATGTTAATAATCATTTGTTAGAGATTGTAAGAGTAAACACAAATTTTCAAAAAAAAAAAAAAGTAATCATACATATTTCTTTGGTCAGATACTCGGATTTTTTTTTCTTTCCTTCTTGTACTTGGACTGTCAAACCTGTCGGGATTTCTGAAAGATTTACAGATGGCTTTTTTTTTTTATATCTAATCCCAAAAACATGGGAATTTTTTTTTCCTGGCTGTTGATACAAGTTTCAGATTCATGGAGAGCCAAAAAGTGTCTCATGTGCCAACAAATGATTCTGAAGCTGACTTTATCCATTCAGATTTATGTAAGATTGTGCAAATTGGCACATATTAAGAGATAATGCCTCACTTGCATGTTGAAACATCATATCATTAATGTAAATAATAATCTGGGTAAATTTCATGTTGATCCATGAGTTTTTACCCTGTTTGCCTGGACGATGCATGATATCTGCCCTTTGTCACCTGTTTCTACTTGTAAAACTCTCTTGAATAACTGCTGCTGCTGCTGCTGCTGAGGGCTTGTCTGTCAGACAACTCTAATGAGAATGCACAGTCCTCCCAGCTTTGCTTCCTCTGCCTCGTTCATTGTGTTTCTGTTCTTAATTGCTTCTTTATGCCTCGTTATTTATAATTAATGTGCTAAGCTCATCTTGCTTCACTAAACTCTGACATGAACCATAATCTGACATTTAATTAGCCAAAAGCACTGAAAATACCACTTGTTTGGACCCGCTTGCTTAGAGACCTTTGTAAAAACAACAAACTAAACAAGGCTGAAAATCAAGAAAAAGGGCGGATTTGTTCAGGACAAACAAATTCAGATTTGTATGTCTCTAGAACAGTGAGTGTATATATATATATTTCAACATCAGAAAATTAATATTAAAACACTTATTTTAAACATATTCCCAGCCATACAAAACAATACCTGACCAACCATCCTTGTTTTGTTTTTTTTTTCAAATCTGAGAAGATCACAGCACTGAGTCCCTTTCCACACGGCAAATGTTGTATGAGTGTGTAGTTGTATTTGGGTAGCACCCCCTAGTGGTGATGTGGCAAGGGGTCATGGCTGTGGCTCCTCTGTATGTACGCCAATGCATCCCTGTATGTGAAGGTCAGCTGCGGTCGGTCGTACATCTCACTGAGTGCCTGAAACTTTGGGCCCCACCGCGAGAGTCTGTCATAAACAAAACCTCCATCATCTTCCTCCTCCTCATCCTCGCGGTCCCTGTCGCCTGTGTTGATGTTTCTATGTGATACTGCGGACCCCAGTGAACTGAGGCTTCCTGCCGATGACCCGGAGCCTTCCACGCACCAAACGTGGTAGGCGTCCGGTGGGAAAGCCTCATTGTCGTTGTCTGCCTCCCAAATGATTCGCGCCACGTAGCTTCTAAAGTCCACGTGTGAGTGTGACCCAGGCGGGGCGTTGGTGTAACTGCCTACGTCACTTGTCTCCATGTCTCTGTTTACATGACCAGTGTAATTGGCATAGGTTGCATCGCTGGTATAGTTGGCATTGGCGGCATGCTGATGGTGGTGGTGATGTGGGATGCTGAGGTAGGGAGCGCCTGAGCTGCAAGAGGAACTGGATGGATGAACCTCCTCCTGGGAGCCCGGTGAGGATTTGATGAGCGGAGCAGTGGTGCAGGAGGATGACTGAGACAAGCTGGAGCACAGCGGACGCTTCAGCTCTGTGATGTCATAACCGTTCTGAAAGGAAGGAGGAAAAAAGAAGATATAGGGGTACCTTTTACATCTGACGCTTAATTTTAAAAATTGTATTTTTTTTTACTGCAGTGCCCCTAGTGGTCAAATAATATAATTCCAAATTTGTTTTTTATTACTTCAGGAAGGGATGCTGAGGAAGTTCAAAGACCAAGTTTGGTGATAATACATTAAACATGCTAAGATATGACCTCACTTCATGTTTGGAAACTTGCCGACAAAGTTTTGATGAATATGGTGGAAACCACTGTATTCTGGGTCTTTTGAATTTAGCTTTGGCTAATTGTGGGTCATTTAATTACACAAATGGTTCCAGCTTTGGTGGCCCTTAAATGCCCAAGGTGAAGGTTTTAAACCTTGTGGGAAAAAAATCAGAACACTGTTCCCAAACAAGATGTCAGAACATTTAAACTTACAAAGAAGACAAAGAAACACTAGTTAGTTGTGTGCTCAAACACCGAACGTCTGTAGACTATTATTTGATTAACTGAGATGCTAAAATGTGCTTTTGATGGTGTGCAGAGGCCTTGATTCTTTAAAAAAATAAACTCTCATGTAAAAACACAATACATTGTATCCATATATTGTGTGTGTGTGTGGTCGGTTCTGTGTACCTGGTCCTGCTCTCCTCCTCCCTCTTCATTATAGTTTAGGATGTTTTCTCGGATGTCCTCCCAGCTCTCGTGCTCAGCAGGGATGTGGTAAACTCCTCGCTTCCTGAACTTATTTCGGCTGCCTTTTTGGTTCCACACTGTCACTGCCACCAGCACCGCTGAGCGCACACACACAGACACACGCACAGAGGAGGATGGTATGAATATGCATCTTTTCGTAAATGTGTTTCTGCACCACCGGGACAGACATTAGTTTCCTTCCTGTATATTTGAAGCAGTGGCTCATTAAAGCTGCTCTGTGGAGTCATTTAGCCTCAATAAATCAGTACCAAGTTCATTTAGAAACATTAGTATAATTACGGCAAACAGGTGAAAAATAAATGAGGCAGCCATTGGGAAGAGTATCAAATTCTAACAGCTTTCTACGCAGCATTTTTATTGAGACTACAAGGTCATTTCTGTTTCAGAAATCACCTAGAAGATATTTAATCTGTTCAGGGGAGACGAAATGAAGGCTTCTGATGGAAAAACACAAACCATAACACAGTAGGTGTGAAGCTGGGGGAAGCAACCGTTCACTGGTTAGATTAAGTTGATATATGAACAGCTAAAGGGGCGAATGGTTGTTTGGTAACATTTATTTAACGGAACTCTCTTTGCGTCACCACAGCTTGTATTTTTAATGATTAGTGCTCATAGAAAAAAACTATTGATCTTCAAACAGTTCCACAAATTAGGAACAAAAGGTCCGCAGTGGAGCTTTGATTTGGCTGGATGCATGCGTACACGTTTTTGCCAGCTTCCATCTTTCTAAAAAGTTTAATTTCAGTTGATTATGCTGCCAGTGTCAATCAGAGATGAATCATCACATGACTCATATACAAGTCAGATGTGAGTCATACATTTGGCAAATTTCATCTCCTCCTTCCGTGAGCCTCTGGTCGTAACCTGAATTCCCCAGCCAAGACTCTGATGGTCATAACGCAATCTCTGCTCAGAATCGAGGTGATAGAGCCCTCAGTCTTTCGAATATTCTTCCTGAGGAGATCAGATCTTCAATTCCCTCTTAAAAGACACATTTTTATGAGCATGCTTCTGTGTCTCCAATTTGAGTTATGCTGATATTGTCTTTTGTAACTGGAAGTAAGTTTTTATCAACTTCTTCTTAAAGCATGAGTGCCGTCACCCAGGTTGTCACGTACTGAGATGTGCCCCTCTGTTTTCTGAGACAGAGAATATTAACTTTTCCCCCCTTCACATGAGACTTTGTGTCCAGCTCACTTCGGCCTTTAGTTCAGTTATTATGTGTCATTCAGCTGAGTATAAAACAAAAAAACGTCCGCAAGGTTTACTTCATCGTGCTTTCTTTTAATTTCATTCTGATAATGACTCTCTTGGCTCTTACCGAAGAAGACGAGCAGACACATGCTGATGGCCAGGATGGAGCTGGGGCTCAGGGCAGGCAGCCGGTGACCTTTGACCTGCCCCAGCTCGCAGTGTTGACCCCTGAAACCCTCCTGACATCGGCACTGGTAGCTATCGGGTGAAAGCCCCTGGCAGGCACCACCGTTACGGCAGGAAGAAGGTCCACAGGGCGACGGCGCACAACGGTGCTGACCTGAGTCGTCAGTCACGGTTACCTGACCACCAGGACACCTGGGAGATGATGGAGAGCAAGACAAATGACAAAATGAGTTAGACGAGGCACTAAAATGGAAATAAATTATTGGAAAATTTTATATGTGACTTCACAGGAAAGACGAAAACATTTTAAGAAACAAAACTGCTAAAAGAATGAAGTAATCGCCTCCCTCCAGTGGAAGCTATACGAGTGTGCTGGTTTGTGTTTGTGTGCCATTTACTTGCACTGGTGTTTCCTCCACAAGTCGACGCATCGCAGCGGGCTGCGGCAGGGCTGGCTGCTGCAGGCATTGCTAGGGCACCCTGACGTGACACCGCGTCGCTCCAGTACTGTCACCAGGTCCCGGCTCTGACCATCCAGAGGCAGGACCTGACCGTTAAATCGAACATCCCGCAGACAGCCTGTTTGACAAAAGCATTGTGTCCAATATGGTTTTTAAGATAAACTACTAAAAATAATGC
Source organism: Hemichromis elongatus (assembly GCA_015108515.1). Classification (NCBI taxonomy): domain Eukaryota; kingdom Metazoa; phylum Chordata; class Actinopteri; order Cichliformes; family Cichlidae; genus Hemichromis; species Hemichromis elongatus. The sequence continues at coordinate 18,364 of VUQR01012803.1, read as the reverse complement.
TCGTGTGATGTAATAGATGAAACTCAAAGGGCTTCCACAAAACAAGGCCAGCAGAACTAACTCACTGCTATGCTTTATTTTAAAGGAACAATTAACATAAAAACTTAAGGGAAACACAATCATCGCTTCAAAGTCATTTCTGAGTTAACTCTGAATTAAGTATCTGCACAGATTCAGAGTAGTTAAAACCTGAATTCTAAGTTTTCTTTTAAACGTTATGAAAGCAAGAATAAATCCTAAGAGAAACAAAGTGCATTTCAAGAATTTATATACTTGTTACCATGGCTGTCAGGCACTTAAGGGTCATTTTAGTCCATTCAAAACTCACTTGTATAAACAGACTTTTTTTTTTTTTTTAGATTGAGCTCTCACCCTGGAAGTCAGCCTTGTCTGGTCCATTACCAACCATTAGGCTGGATGGATGAACCACGATCTCCCTGCGGCTCCCCAGGCGGGCCTGCACTTCCCTCGAGCCCCCGCCGTGCTCTAACCGCAGGGTAAACATGTTGTCATAGCGACTGAGGCTGACCAGGACCCACTGCCCGACATCCACCCGTTGGCCGGGAAGCCGCAAAGCGTGAGCGCCGTCACCCAGGTTGGCACGTACTGAGATGTGACCGTCTGTGATCTGAGACAGAAAAGAACGTAAACCTTCGCCTCCCTCCGACGAGACTTTGTGTCCAGCTCGCTTCGGCTGCTGTGTCAGACTTTTAGTTAAGAAATAAGTATCAGGTTTTAAATACTTCTACTGTAGTGGTAATGTTAATGTAAAAATGTGAAAATAACGGCTGCTCAAGGATTTAAATTCTACTGCTGCCCATTTATTATCTAAAAATGTCACCGAAGCGCATGTATCATGTGAAGTCAAATTTCAGTTATTGTTGTTGTACAGGTGGACTGACCTCTAGGACAATGTATTTATTGGCCTCCAGGGATGTTGCAGACAGCAGGGTCCCTGTGGTGGCTCTGGT
>VUQR01012797.1:0-21810 GCA_015108515.1 Hemichromis elongatus | reverse complement strand
AAAAGCTTCTTATTTGGATTTAACCAGTGGCTTCGTCACCTACTGAGCCAATGTGCTAACATTACACTCTGGAGGCACAATGGGAATACAGGGAATACGGAAGTAGGGAAAGATGTGGTTCATTAAGAGTTTTAGACCTCAGGCTTTATCTGCAAAGCGTCTGTTTTTAGAGATGGTGACCATGACTTCAAATTAAAAACTAAAACATAAAACAGGAGGACCAGCTGGACGTGTCATAGTCGAAATCGTTCAGATTGTCATTAGGAGTGACCGGGATGGACGAGGAGGGCCGGCTCAGGGTGAACACCTGAGACCGAGTGACAGACAAAGTGAGACGGAGGCAGGTGAGCTGCTAACGGGAGAGGCCGAGAGAAGGAGACCGTGCTCCCAGCTGTGTGGCGTTTCCATCAGGTTATACCCTGCAGGGCTCCCGTAGAGCATCGCGATGTTACCTACACCGTTAGCTGGGTTACATTAACGCCCACATGAACTTTCATCAAGTGAGTGAAAATAAGGCTGATTTGTCAAAGCGGTTTACTCAGGTGCGCCAGCTGGTCCTGATCTTTCCTACATTTCCCACACGCCAAAGCGCCCAACCACAAGGCTTCCGTACACACGAACCAAACTAAGTCGTCTCTACACAACTTAGCACTGAGCAGGACCTGCTAATAGCAGCTTAGCAGAGATACCGACACAAGCTAATGCTAACTTCATACAGCGGACGGCAGGTTCACTGTAATAGAGATACGCGACTATGTCTGTAACTGCAGTAGGCTACGAAAGAGCCACGAAGCTCAGTTAAAGTTATACATGTTCAAAAACACTTTACCTCCTCCACTCAGCCTCCAGCAAACCCGCACGCGAATACGGCGAGCAGCGAGGACCAAAAAGGACAGAAATATGGCGCGATTACGACAAAAGCATGCATGAGTTCATATTTTCACCACATTTAATGGAACACTGCAATTATTATTGTTATTATTCTTGTGTTTTTTGCCGTTCATATTATTTTACAACCACGATTCCTAAAACGTTGACACACTGTGTGAAATGTCAATAAAAACTGAATGGAATGATTTGCAAATGCACCCATACTTTTATCATAATACAACACAGAAAACATATGTAATGTTGTTTTGGTTTTTAAGTATGAGCCAATTTTGAATTTGGTGCCACCAACATCTCAAGAACGTTGCAGCGTGGCCGTGTTTCCAACATCACCTCTGCTTTTAGCAACAGTCCATGAACACCTGGGAAGTGAGGAGACCAGGTGTTACACCACTGGGAGACCATCGCTGTCCCATTTTTGTCTGATATAAGGGGACAGAGCTGCTGCTGTATTTTTGCATCTCATGATGTCCCACATATGTGGACCACAGACAGGTTCGGGACTTGAGGTCTTCTACTGCCAAACCGTGTTGTAGTGTGCAGCTTAGCATCATCCTCCTTAAATGTGCAAAAGCTTTCGTAAAGAAGACATCATCTCGACGGGGCCAAATGTTGCCCTAAAACCTGTAAATACAATTCAGTCTGGATGGTTTCCAAATGTGCAAGGGCCCAACTCCATAGTGCCTTCTTAAACCAATCACTGATAACAAGCTTCATCTCGGTCCATTTGAATATGTCAGTGTTGACGGACAGAACCTGGAGGCGTTCCTGAGCCCGTGCAGTGATGTCCATGACAGAATGCCACCTGAGTAACAGAAGATCCACTTTCTCTACTAGATGTATCCAGAGTCTCTGCATCTTTATATTATGTACTGTAGACAATGAAGAATTCAAAGTCTTTAGTATTTTACATAGTAGAACATTATTCTGATATTGTGCCACAGTTCGTAGATGGCTAAACCTCTGAAAAGCTCAATTCTTCCAAGATGCTCCTTTTATACCCCATTAAATCACTTCCCTACTGCCAGTTAGACAAATTAGTTGCAAAATATTCCTTCAGATGTTTCTTTGAATTAACTAACAATTACTTCTCCGGGATTTTGTTGTCCCCAACATTTGAAAGACGAGTTGATGACTATAAATGAAAAATCAGCTAATATATTTCACAAAGTAGTAAAATATCTCCGTTTAAATATTTTAAACATGAATTTAAACTGTTACCTGAATGTAAACTGTTGCCTGAATGTAATGATATCCTCTAGTGATGGTAAGGTGATTACATGAATATTCCATACTTGTTCTTTTTATTTAACACCATCAGTTGTGCCATTCTAACAAACAGAATAGTGAACTGAGATTATATTTATGTTTTTAATCATTCTTGTCTCGCAGACACATGAGTGTTAATATTAATAACTATAGTGCTTACTGCACTCATATGTGGGATCCATCAAGGATCAGTCCTTGGACCAACTCAGCTGTCACTGTATGTTAATTAAGGCTAACTAAACACCTTCAATGGGACCTTTTGTTGCACTGTTAAGAACATGCAGCTGTCCTGTACTGTAGTATGTACCAGGTCTAATCAGATGTAATTTCATTTCCTTCTATCTCCATCTATCCATCCAGTTCCTATTTACCTATGACTAGGAACTAGTCATAGGTAAATAACTTGCTTTCAAGTTAATATGTTTGTAAGGAGGATTGTAACAGTGTATGGTTGAATATACGTATTTCTATACTGTGTGATGAGATATGTATACCTCTCTTGGATGTGTTTTAGCGGTGTGTTTTAAACAGTGTTATACAATAATGATGTTTATTATTGTTATTATTATATAACACTTTTTGCTAATTCTCTGGAGTACAGTGAATGTTAGTTTTTGTAAGAGGATTTTTCATAGACTTTCTTATTATGTAGTCCAAATTTGAGAGTTATTATGCAGTACAGTAAAAAAAAACAAAAAAAAACGTACCTTTGTATTTACATATATGCACACAAAAGGGAAACTGGACTTTAATTTCCCTGAATTGTTTCTTTTCATTAGCCAGTAACAATCAGATGGTTATTTTAAACGTAAACTCCAGTTCCAGCGACTTTGAACGTTACATTTAATTGTTTTAAGGCACTTTCAGAAACATTACAGGTTTCCCCTCGGGACCTGAACGCACCGTATTTACGGGAGGTTGCCGCCAGTTGATTGGACATCTGTGTGTCTGTTGCTTTCCTATTGGTTTCTTGCATCTCGTGCTCTTTCTGAGGCCTCAAGCTGGTACACTATGCCGCGCGTGCGCTGTACCTCTTAAAGCGATCGAGTTTGTTAAACGTAACAAAGACCGTACCGGAAATCACCGCATTTCACGCTCAAAATAAAATATTGGATAATATTTTTTCCAAGTGCACCTTAGAAAGCAGTAATTAAAATAAATGTAAAAATAAATAATGCTACTTTAGCTATAAAATATAATTAAATAACTGTTATTAGATACACAATCTTTTACTTTGCTAATAAATTGGTTTAAAATTATGGCATACAGCCTTTACACCCAGTAAGTGTGGTGAAAATATTGTTTTTGTTGCTGAAGCCCTTTAAAGACTGTAAATGTCACTCCAGCATGTGGTCACTCAGTGCTGGGAACCACAGACACGCAGTAAGAGCCCAGAGATGCCCAAGAAGGCACTCCTACACTTACTAATGCTGCACAGGAAAAACAAAGAAATCAACTAAAATAGAGCTTAAATACAAACAAGACTTGTCAAATACACGGACAGCTTTAAGAGAAACAAAAAGGAAAACTATAGTCGGAGAATTAGACGTGCATAGCTTACTTTTAATCCTGGCAGAGTGGAGAAGTCTTTGAAGCTGCATTAAAAGCTCAATGTTGGGAGTATATGTCTGCTGGCAAGGATCAAATGATTAAAATGATTCACTCTGGGTCACCTGTACATACAGGACAGTATAAAGTCATACAAGCCAGGATTAAAAATAGTTGTGTGTACATTTCCTAACAACAAAGTCCAAAAGTAGACAAACAACCTGAATCTTTTCAAATAAACACATTTAGAGACTGTCTGAAAGAATATCTAAATAAACAGTGTACATTGCTTATCAGGATAATTACAGGATATTTATATAAGGAGAATGTTAGGTATGTGGGGACCTGGGGCGCATCTTCACCGCAGGTGTTTTACTTTGAAAAGCCCCAACCGGATACAGCCCAGGTCACTGCAGGCCCTTTACAGCCGGCGAGCCTTTCAAAGTCTTGGGTCTGAGTTGAGTCTGTAAGAAACCATGTCGGCCGTCATAGGCAGACTGCGCTCACCGCTCATTTAATTTAAACGGATTCTCCATGAAATAACACCAAGGCTCGGCCTCAGCTATGGCCAACGCGGTGAGTATCCGCTCACAGCGGTTCGCCGTTCCCGGCTCGGTCCGTGTGGACATTTTGGTCGGTGCGGTTTTCTGCAGGATTTTCGGGCTGTACAGCTACTTAGCGCGCCGCTGCCACATGAAATAATAAATGCAACATTCCCCTCAGAGACAACGGCGCAGAAAAACAAGAAAAATAATTTGGGATTAAAAAAAAAAGAAAAAACCTCCAAACCGTTTTGGCTGCTGCGCCGATAGAGTCCCGGAGAACGGCTGTAGTCCCGAACAGAGCCCCGAGTGAAGTCGCCGGGCACGGTAACGGCGACACGCCAACTTTGTCGAGAAGTTTGGTCGTTATTCTCACGACTTCACGCTTTAACAGTTGTGTAACGTTAGCTCGGGAAAACAACCCGAGGGTGAAACGTGTTTAGACTGGACCCGTGTGCTTCAGTAGCCTCAGCCTGTGTTCGCTCATGCTAAGCCGGCATCACTGTGCTTTACAGGGCGCTGTTCAGGTGAAGCTGGAGCTCGGTCACCGTGCCCAGGTCAGAAAGAAGCCCACGGTGGAGGGGTTCACCCACGACTGGATGGTGTTCGTGCGCGGACCAGAGCACAGCAACATCCAGCACTTTGTGGAGAAGGTCGTGTTTCATCTGCACGAAAGCTTCCCGAAACCCAAACGAGGTGAGGAGCGCTGCTCTGGTGCTAGGGGGTCAGAGAGCTTCACATCTGCAATCAATCAAACACACACACACACGTATGATTCTATCGTTTTAATGTGTGCTGTTACTAATGTGCACACCTCCAGGCATCAGTGTTGGAAAACAACGCTGAAAATCCCGTCAGGTCAGAAAGTCGCTGCTGCGTCCTTTCATGTTCATGCACAAAGGTTCAAATGATCACATAAATAACACAAGCAAGCTTCCGCTTATTATAATACAGTAATAACGATGATGGTGATTATAATACTAATCATATAGTGAGGTCAAGTGTTTAACATTCATGGCAGTAGTAGTACTTCTAATAGAAAGACATAATAATAATACTAGATACAAATACTCTGTTTGGCTATAAATAGTTTAGCGTTGTTGTTTCTTTATGAATCTCCAAATCCATCTGTCAGCGCCGCTCTTTGGACTTAAATCATGTCTAAAAAGTGTGTAAAATAAACGGGTAGAGTTCAGGCAGCTCGCTTACTGACCGATGATTATAAACAGGACCATGAGGCCGGGGTCTTCCTGCGTGGGTTCTCCCGGGTACCCCGGCTTCCTCCCACAGTCCACAGACATGCAGTTAGTGGGGTTAGGTTACCTGGAGACATTGGTGTGAACGTGAGCGTGGATGGTCGTCTGTGTCTGTGGGTTAGCCCTGCGACAGACGGCGACCTGTCCGGGGGAGACCCCGCCTCTCGCCCCATGACAGCTGGGAGGGGCTCCAGACCCCGCGGCCATGAAAAGGATAAGTGGAAGCGGATGGATGGATGGATGGAGGACATTTTTATTTTACACAGTTATCTGATTTAAATGTTTATCCTGAATGATTAAGGTGTACCATGAATGTCCTTCATCCATTAGAAAAATCCCAAACTCAGTGTTTACAGCCCTCTACTGGGCCAGATCGAAGCCTTCTCTAGACCGATTGTGGTCCCCGGGCGTTATGTTGGACACCCTGCTCTACAACTATACTGGTAGCCACACAGAGAATATTTTATAATGAAATTATTAGAAACATGTGTCTGTAGTTAGAGGACAGATTTTGTTTCCACCTTTCTCCTCTGGAATAATTTCTGTATTTGAGTTTTGGAGACCTGCTCTGACTGATGCCGCGGTTTATCGTCGGGCTCATCAGCATCTTATAGCAGGTTCACTAGACACATCCTGACTGATTCCTCTGATCTGTCTTCATGGTCATAGCTCTATACGCTCACATCTTTGCTTCACTTCGGCTCAACATTGACAGCGGAGCTCGACCCGAGCAGAGGACCTGACCCACAATCACCTTTAGATCACTGCTAATTGTAAATGAGATAAAACCTGCCCCTATGAGCTGACGTGAAACAGCTGCTAGAATACTGTCAGAGCTGTATGATGTCATCTTCTTTTACCTTTGAGCGCGGCCATGTGTCCATCTGTCTGTCTTTAAAGGTGTCCGTCGTCGTGGTGCACACAGGAAGTGCGTCTTACTCATCCTCAACACATAACCTGCACTTTGTCTGATTTTTGGGGGGTATTTTTTAAAAATATATATTTTTAATTCAAACGAACGAGACACTTCAGTCAGACTTCATTTAACCAATAACTCAACTGTTTAGATGTGAATAGTTGTTGGTTTTGTACCCTTTGATTATTAGTAGGTTTTGTAATCTATTACCTGTAATGAAATGACGTCACATAAATAAAACCTTTAATGTTAAATTGTTATTTAGTTAAAGCTAGCTGATAACTGGGAAAGTGTGTCGACAAATTCACATTACCACTGCTCCACCGTGTGGTCACTGGAGGGGTTAAAATCTCCGTGACAACCATGTTCAGCCTAGTGGGCACGCCATCCGCCTCGAGTGACACAGGGTTGGGTTTAGAGCAGCGCGAGTGAGTTTTTTAATAAAGGGGCGATGGCGTTACCAGACACGGCGCCCAGGCCGACGCAGGCCGAGCCGCTAAAGCCACTGTCCAAAACAAGGGTTAGAGGGACTGGGTAATGTGGGGATGCACCACTGATTATGTCTTCATCACGCCACCTGTTGGAGACTGGACGATATATATTTGTCCACTCGCCCAACGCGGGGAGCAAAGACTCCAGCAGGTGAAACCTCTGAGGCTAGTTCTTATAGAAAGCTGTCAGGATACGCAGCGTGTCACAGTTTGCTGCGCACGGCGCTGCGTAGCTGCAGACCAGTCGGGATGTCCATGCTGACCCCGTCTGCCGTCAGCAGGGTCAGCGGTGGACACGTGAGCGTCACAACTGGATGATGGCGCAGCGGGAGAAGGGCCGTCTTTGAGAAGCTACAACTGGAACAGTCTAAGGTGATGGGCTTCAGATTCCACAGATATCAGTCAGATCATCTGTGGGGCGTGTCAGACAGACGGGTCCAATCCAAGGACGCCTCGCCTCACCAGTCACATGACCTAAAGGATCTGGTGCTAACATCTTGATGTCAAATGTCTTTCCTTTAATCGACTAAGGCGTAGTCACCAGTACACGTATGCTTCTCAGACAGAGCTGAGCCTGAACGTTCTATTTAAATGAAGTTTGAGTTTCACTGAGATGTTCTCTCCAGTTTTAGCCGCCACACATGCTGGCTCAACCCCTACACGCTGAAATATAACGGCACACGTTTAAAATTGGAAGCTGAATCGAGGACTGTAATATCTCAGCCTTTCCACATTAGCTATTTCCTAAGTGCTCTGACTATAGTCCTCATATGTCACCACATCAGGCTTTGTTATGAATGCAAACATCGAGGGGAGTCAGAGTGAGAATGCAAAAAGACGTCGCGTGTCCAACTTGTCGCTCTCCAGACGATTGGGCGTGGAGCTCAGAGAAGCTCCCAGCCACAAACGCGGATTAATGACGAGTCGGTGAGTAAAGCCGCTTTGTTGCCACCACCGCGTAGTTCACAGGCCAGCGTGGAGGTGTTTCCATGGAGACAGCCAAATGGCAAAGCTGTCTGAACAAATGGAGGCAAAGGGGTTTTAGGGACCAGCGAAGGCGGTGCTGATTGGGCGGTGGGCAGCAGAGCCTCGTGCTGCTTAGGCACCTCATGTGGAGGCGGTAGTGGACGGATGAGAGGGAATCTCCTCAGAGGTGTTTGGGACGTGTCAGAGAATTGTCCCTTTTAGGCAAAGTGCAGACTTCAGAAACTGAAGGGCTTCAGGATTCTTCTGCTGCTTGTTTGATTATTTTTTTTCGTTTTGCTCCTCCCTGATTCATCAGAAGTCATCCCCAGTCATGCAGGTGAAACACAAAGAAAGCTCCAGGCTGGCTGCTGCTGTCTACAAGACAAGGACGGGGTGGTGGGAGGAGGTGCAGATAAACAGGAACTGGGCCGTAAATGCCAGCTCTTCCTCGGTTCAATCAATGAAAGGACGTTTGAGGAAGCGGTTTATTGAAGCTTGATTTATTTGGGTTGCCTGTTGAAAGCTCTTTCACTCCTTTCTCAGTTGGCCTTACCATAAAACATTTGTCTGTCCTTTACAGTCCCGCCCCTCACCAAAGATCTGAGTCAGGACTCGCTCTCAGACTCGCGGCCGGCGGCTTGAGTTTTATTAGGGCCGAGCATGCCGTGTGTGAAAGCCCCGTGGTATCTCCTCCATTCATGTCGGATTACTTTTTAACCTTTTTGCCACGAATGAGTCAGATGGGAAGTCACTGTTATAGCCATACTCTGCCATCCTGATGCTGCTGAAGGGAAGCAGAGCCGAGCCCAGCTCTGTGCCCAGAGACAGTGGTGTGGTGTTTCTTTACGCGTGTGTCTGTTGAGTCTTTACCATAGAGTAAAGAGTAAAATAAAGTAGATTTGAATTTCAGTGGATCTCAGAGAAATCGAGTTCTGCTCGCCCCTCTTTGGTCCTAAGCACTCTTCTTCTTCTTTTTCTTGTGGCTGCTTCATCTAAGGAAGCATCCCCCCCCCATCACACCCGGCACATCCTCCTTTGCTACATCTGTGAATCTCCTCCTTCTACCTGATGGCTCCATATTCAGGCTTTTTAGAGAAGATAACCACCTTAAAATGTTCTGCAGTCGGTCAGAAACAGAAGAAAACCATGAACCATCATATAATCATTACCTGATGCTGCTGAAGTGAAACAGCAGAGTTACAGAGGTTGGATTACAGACACAGCTAAGCCTTTTACTGTTTGGCATCGTTGTAAAAGTTTGAACAGCAGAAATGAGACTAAGAGCTGGGCAGGAAGTGTGATTGTATCATCGTGTTAGAAAAGCAGCCAAAGTCAGAGAGAGTTGGTGACGATGTTTATCAAACGTTGAGCACAGTTTGGATCAGCGGGTTCATCATCATTGTTACCATGCACAGATGCTCTCATAAATCACATCAGAGGATGCTCTGCTCTGATGTCAGTGTCCTACTCTTCTTCCACGTGTAACAGATTCAGAGTGTTACATCTAAACTTTGTAGACAGTCCTTCCCGGGGGGGGGGGGTTAATGGTTGGTTCAAGCCGTCCTCCACTGTCTGCATCTGTCTTGTTCTTCATCAAACATATGATGTTGACACTGGTGAAGTCAGATCAGAGGAGAAGGAATCGATCAGTTGTTTCGTTTCTTGTTGTCAGAAGAATGAAAGAAGGAAAGTGAGCATCCCACACAGGTGTGGACGTTTCCCCCTGCTGTGTGTGGTGTTGGTCTCAGACCTTTGATCAGGAGCGCCTGTTTCTTTTGATGTGTGTATCTTAACACACTAACATATTTGCTACAGCATCCAGGCTGTACGTGTACTGGGGTCCTACAGGCATGGCTGCTAGCGAGGAGGACACTAACCTTTAACTTGGCGAGGCTCACCGCCCGTACGGACGAACTGACCTCCAGCACAGAGTCTAGCGTGTGTGTTCGTCCCTTCCCTGCTCTGCTTTTCTTCTCAGGAGCTCAGTGTTGGCCTCATTTTCGTTGAAGTGTCTTGCTGTTACCCGATTAGTGTGACTGTAGTTTTGAGTCAGGAGAGTTCACGTAGGGTGGAGGAGTGAAGGCGCTCTGCTCAGCCAACCACAGACACTATTCATCACCTGCGGTTTATATCATGATGAATTAGTGTTGTCTGTACACAAATAAGCACTAATCAGATTCACCCTGACATTATTAAAAAGTCACTTTTGGCTCAGCCTTCTGCATTGTGTTCATCAGAGAACAACAGCAACGTGTTTCCTGCTGGCCCACAGCTTCATGTGTTTGTGCATGGTGATGTGCAGCTTTAGTTCATTTATTTTGGTTGATCCTTGCTCTTTAAGAGTGGCTTAGCTCGTCCGGAATAGCACTTTGAAACAGTTCTAATAGCACTGTCTATGTAGAGACACAGTGATTGGATGATTAGAACTGTTTCACATATGTCTGTATATGTGTGTATATGATTACATTGCTCCGCCCATCAAAAAGTCTGCGCATGCATGAATATATCGCCCGTCATTGATTATTGGACTTACGATTGTGGCTTGAACATTTTTGCATTTCGCCCCACCCTAACTTCCAGTTCCAGACGGACTGAAGCATAGCCACAGCATAATAGTCCCACCCCCTGGTTTTACAGCACTGCTGTAGTTAACACTGAACAATCTTTCAGAGGAGCTCTCAGAGGTCAGTAAAGCTGGTATTCCACTAGCATCAAAGTGTTAAACCATAATCATAAATGCTAACCTGGCTAACCAGGATTCAAAGAGCTGTCTGAGAGGTCAGTTTGGAAATCCAGGCGATGACCAGTTTATGATTCAAACACAGCTAATACCTCACGTTATCCAAGGTTCAGTTCTATCCCTCAGTCTGATCGAGTGTCGCTGTCAGCATGGACGCCCAGGTGTGTGAGTACGACGAGTCGAGACCAAACGGTTTAGGCGTTTCACATTGGTACCACAGGTGCATATACTAACAGTCACATGTCAGTGACCTCAAGGTCATTTGACTATTTTAACCCCCCCATGATTAAAAAGCCAACAGAGAAAGATAATGCAGCCTGGCTTTGACATTCTCCTCATGACAAACATGTTGGAGGCAGCAGAGCCACGGTTAGGGACAGATGGTGTGGACATCGTCCTTTTCTCCATCCACAGCCATTCATACAACATTTCTACACCATCACACACACCCTAGCTACACTTCATTCAGAGACAAATGGACCGTATTTAACAGTTAACCAAAGCGTCCTCTGTTCAGTAAGCACACCTAACTTCATTAGGACATTTCCTGCATCGGTACTTGTTGTGAGTCCAGTTGTGAAAGCTAGAGTTACGTTTGTGTTCAGGGTCCCCTACAAGTATGTGTGCAAGTCTTGGCCTTGTCATGTGTGTTTAAGTCTGTGGTTCTAATGGACGGCCCGGCTCTCTGTGTCGATGGATCAGAGGAGGCTGCAGAAATTGAGTTAATGAGACCTCAGGAGAACGCTGCTGCAGGATTAGTGTGTTTAATGACACCATAAATGAAACAACAGTCTTAATAAAGTGCTGTCGCCTAGTTCAGGTGGGGAGGGCGTGTAAGTCATGTTCATCGTCTGCAGCAGGCTCAGCGACGAGCGTCTGAGGGCTGCTCTGCAGTTCGTGTAGCTGCATGAATTCAAACGGGGCTGTGCTGAAATCTGATAGCAGTTTTCTCTTTCCTTTCAGTGTGCAAGGACCCGCCATACAAAGTGGAGGAATCTGGATACGCCGGCTTCATCCTGCCCATTGAAGTCTATTTCAGAAACAAGGTACACATAACAAATCCCCAGCATCCAGCTGCGTCTGCCAGGGGTCGTGTTGGTGCCTGACGCTCATGCACCGGTGTTGTCACGACGACTGAACCTCTAAACATTTCACCAAGCGCTGATTCAAGCTTTAAATAACCATTACCAATAATTTAACCAAGTATAAAAGAGGGCTCACAGACTCACAAACAGAGCTCCGTGTGTGTGCTGCGTGACTCATTCCTATTGTTTGTCCCTTTGGTGGCTTTCCTCCATCTTTTCCGTAGGAAGAACCGAAGAAAGTTCGCTTCGATTACGACTTGTTCCTCCACCTGGAAGGTCACCCGCCTGTCAATCACCTCCGCTGTGAGAAGCTCACCTTCAACAACCCAACAGAGGAGTTTCGCAGGAAGTTACTGAAAGCTGGAGGGGTAGGCACGAGGGCGTGAGGCTTACGCACCCCAACGACAGACCGGGTCGTTTTCATCCAGGGCTGCCATTTATATCATGGATGTAGTACATGTGTAGTACATGTGTATACCAGTGATCTGTCCCCTCTCCCCTCTGTGGCCCTTTTTCACCTGCTGTTTGGTAGGAGGGGCTTTTAGTGCGAAGGTTGCCAGGTTTGCTTCCTGCAAACGTGTCATTTTTAATGCGACTCGCAGCATAAACATGGTAGCGGTATTTAAATCAGCGGACGTACTTGTCAGAGCTCTGTGCTGTGTTTACAGTAACATTAAAGGACAGTAGTTTACATGTCCTCAGGAAATCTGAGGGTTTTATTTATTGGTTTCTTTCATATCCCTGGAGCCTCCTCGTGGCCTCACAGTAGGATGGAGTGCTTCAGATTCAGTGCTGAGAGGACAGTCGATGGCTAAACTAGTTTACACTGCACATATGTTAATAAAAGCTGTTCCTGAGATATGAATGATAAAAATACATTTCTACTTTTACCTGTGAAGCTGTTGATTGTCACCCTTTTCTTCTGTTGTCCTTCACAGCAACGAAATCCTCACAAAAGAAGTTCAGAAGACTCCAAAGTAAGATTTCTAGCAGGCTTTGGGAACGACCTTACTGTTAACTACAACGACTGCATCCTCATTCTTTAATGTACCGTTACCACCTCAGCAGTGATAAACTTTGGTGTAGCACTTTGATCCAAGAGATTTCAGTGAAAACCGTTGGCTTGTGTCTAAAATGTGTCCCATTACTAAACCGGTGCCCTGTTTGTGGTGCACTCGATCGCCCATCACACCTAGTGCTCTCAGCAGGATCAGTCACATGAGACAGCTACAGCTTATGAATGATGAGGGTAAACGGCACCAACGAGCTGCTGACGACTGCATTTCATTCATTGATTAGCATCAAGTGTGACCAGCACACAAGCAGACATTTTGGTAGTTTTCCTGTCCGGAGCATTTGCATCTATGTTTACGTAGCGCGCCTGTCTTCCAAAACAACACGTCAACATGTAGCAGTGGACTAGTCCACAAACCTGATGATGTGGCCCATCATCAGGTTCCTTTGGACAGACTGAAAGTCTGATGGTTGGACAGCCCGCTGAATCATCCGCGTAGTTTTTCACAGAGCTCTGGGATTTCGTCAGCTCCGTTTACGTCACTGGACCTTTTATAGCAGTATTTTATGGAGCCCTCGGTGGTCCCCGGACGTTAGCGCGTCATGCTAGCCGCGCCGTGGAGATGTACAAATGCTGAAGATTGAGATGCATTTTTAAAAGGTGAGATGTTTGTTATCTGGATGTTATCGGTAAGATTCACCTGTGGACCATGCATGCTAATGCATTATCTACCTGTGATTTATAGACTATAGATTAAGCTAGCAAATGTATAACAGTTTTAGCTCTTTTATCTTATTTCATTCAAGACCCAAAATGTTTGTTTTTTCTCCTGGCGTTGAGTAAAAAATGACTTACTACTTAGTACTTACTACTCTATCTTGAATATATTTAAACAAATGTATGTTAATCGATCACACTTAGAACCAACACTTTTTCCATCATTTCGTTTGGTAATTAAAAGAAAACGTAACATGTGTGTCCAACGTTTTGTGTCTTTCAGCAGAGGACCCAGAGGACCCGCCCTCCCTGTCCCCAACGCTGCTGCTGCTTCAATAACCTTTGTTTATCAGTGTTTCCTTGTTTACATCTGTAGCTCAGGTGGTTTATAGCCGGCCTTTCTCCTCGTGGTCAGCGGCGTAACTTTACACGTATGCACGGCCGCATACAGGCAAACAAACCTTTATATGTGAAAAGATTGTTATAACTAACACACTGTTTAAAAACATGCCTGATGACATCATACAGATGAACCACGAAGCCCCGCCTACCCAACTCTCTGGTTTGGTGTCTTACATCCAGTTTATGCTTTTAGAATGTTGATAAAGTGTTTATAATGAATCCAATAAACACATCTATAAGCTACCACCCTTTGCTAAGACTTTTTATTTCCCGTATGGGGGCTTTCATAGACTGGTCCCCCTGGTCTAGCGGTGTATGAGTCACGTGTGCCTACGACAGGCTGGGGAGCTCCAGGCCTGGAGGGCCGGTGTCCTGCAGGTTTTAGCCGTGTCCAGCTGATTTAAATGGTTAAATGACCTCCAACATGTCCTGTAGTTCTCCAGAGGCCTGGTAATGAACTGATCATGTGATTCAGGTGTGTTGGCCCAGGGTGAGATCTAAACCCTGCAGGACAGCGGCCCTCCAGGCCTGGAGTTCCCCGTCCCTGCACTAAGCTCTCCTGGCTGCTGGAGAGAGCAGGTCCCCTTTGTGTTTAGCTGTAGCTAGCTAGCGTTTAGGACAGGCAGGAATCTGCTTCTGTTCTCGAGTAAGGCGGCAGACCATGCCAGGCCATGTTGGTGTCACGTGGTGACCTTTATAAGCATTAGATCAGAATATTTGGGGGTTAGAGTTGATGTTGGAGGGCTGTTCACTTGTTGTGCTTCAGTCTAGTGAAACCAGCCACTAGTCCTTATAGTTTATGGTCGAATTGTTTTGTGTGTGTTTTGTAGCTGTGTGGCTCTGTTTTGGTGGCTCTGTTTGCTACTTGGATTGTTAAGTTGTATTAATTGTACGTAGGTTTGAATGACGGTTGGTATTGTCAGCTGTAGTCGTTTCAGGTTAACGTCATAAAGCCATCATTTAGTATATTGTCTGTCCTGTAGATGTATTTATTTAGTTTGTTAGTTTGTTAACATCTCTTGGACAGAGCGCTGGTTTGCCTTGTTCGGTTGGTTTGTAACATAACGTAGCATAACTTTCACACACACACGAGACCTACTGCGAGCAGAAAGACACTGTGTATGAAACCAAAGATCTCACACTTGGACTCATCAGACCAGAGCACAGGTGTCCACTGGTCTGATGTCCACTCCTTGTGTTTCTGGGTCCAAACAAATCTCTTCTGCTTGCTGCTTTTCCTTAGTCGTGGTTTCTTAGCAGCTGTTTGACCATAAAGGCCTGATTCACACAGTCTCCTCTGAACAGCTGACGTAGACTCGGATGGATTCATCCTCAGCAGCAGAGCGGACTCCTGGTCTTGGTCCTGGGCCGTCCTCATGTCAGCGTGTTACTTCGTAGTGCTTGATGGTTTTTGTGATTGTTGGGTTGTTTTTGATGCAGATGCAGTTTTCATGTGAATGTCTTTGGACTGAGCCAGCTACCTGTACACATAAGGCACTGGTGTGACTGGGATCGAATCGGTGTACATTTCCGTGTAATATAGAATACAAATATGTACAAAAGTGTCTTTACAGTAAAGCTAAACATTCTTTACTATTGTCTTTTTTCTGGTACTTGACTCCAAAACACCATAATAGTACTCAGTAAATTTTCTAATTTAAGTACTTGGAAAAAATACCAACATTCTTTACACCAAAGGTTTAGCTCAGTAAACAATATGTGAATGTTCACTTCTCTAAATGCAATCCAGTCTTTCTTTTCTCTACTAGTTAGTGCTCGTTTAGTCGGTGCTCTGCGAGGCTGATTTATTACTAGCTCTAATTTTGCTGCTGAATAAAATACATTTACTGAAAGCAAAGAAACCTCTGCTCTTTTAACCTGGCTGGTTTCCTTTGGCAGGTGATGATAATGCAGGAGGGCTCAACCTCCCTGTTTGGCTCACACCTCAAGCTGGCAACACTTCCCAACAGCTCCGACTCAAAGAAAAGCAAAGGTTTCAATGCCTCCAAGGTGAGTGTGCTCCTGTACAGGGCTGTGTTCACGTGTGAGCTCATAGCACCGCTGCCGCTAGGGTCACTAGTGTTGTACCAAAGAACAGTTGCTACCAACAAGTTGCATGAAAGAGGTGTTTTAAAGGGTAATTTCTGAGGTTCCTGCTCAAAAATGACAACTTAAATATCCATTTCTTACTATTTGGTCTCATGTGTTTGTTTGAATCTGCAGGATGGCTCTAAAGGAAACGCTTTCCTCATCACGGCCACGACCACCAGCACTGACAACAGCAGCATCTCTAAACTCCACAAGCCATCGAAGGACCATAAAGACAAGACCCCAAAAGATTTAAAAGACCCCAAAAGTGCCTTCAGGGACTCGGGCTGGGAACCCGGAAAAGCCCCCAAAGAATCTTCCAGGAAACCCAAAGAGAACCAGCCGCTTAGAGACATCAATCCTAAGATGGGCTTCAAGCAGCCCAAGTCCTTGTCTAAGGAGCGTCGGACCGAGGGGATAACTCACGGGTCGAGGTTAAACAAGCGTTTGTCCGGCCTGGACGGCGACGATCACGGGACCAAAAGACGCAAAAAGGGATTTATGAGTTCCTCGGAAGTATCAGAGTCGGACGGTTTGGATAAGAAACTACTGAGAGACAGGTCGCAGTTGCACGCGAGTAAATTACGAGCAGAAAGCGACGAGGCAGACCTCAGGAGCGCGTCGACGCTGCCGCCGTTCCAGGACCCGGTGGACCCTAATGAGTCCGATATGGAGGACCAGTCGACCAGATCAGATGTAAGTCAAACATGTGACGTTTAGCTGTCATTACAACTAGGAATGAGCTCGTCTGCTGGCTCTGCTAAGCCCAGGGGGCCACATCAGTCTACAACCCTACTCGTGACTGATGGTTACCTGTGAACTGTAAGCACAGTGAGTCAGATGTTACTTTGATAACATGTATCACAAAGTGCAAGAGTGTGCCAATGCTTTGCCAGTTTGCATCCTGAATGTTTCATGTGGGATTTGGCACTTGGCCCGACCCACTTTACTGGGAATGCATAGTCTCATCCACCAGGGTGGGTCTGGGGGTGATGACCGTAATCCCAGTGGAAGTTCAGGTGCGTTCGTCTGGGTGGCCCACATACTTCAATTGCTTTGGGAATAAACAGCTAATGCTATATGTATATGTAGGAAAACTAAAAATGATACTGAGTACTTAACACCTCCAGAGAGAGACAGTACGTGTGTCTTCTTCAAACTCGTGGGCCACATTAGCGTGAACTGGCTGACATTTGACTCGGTTGCCATGTCCACGCTCGTGCTGTAGAGAGCCTCCCCGTAAACATGGTCCTTTTTAAAGACAAATCGTAGACGAGGAAGATTTATGGTTTTACAACACCTGAGGAGAAACGAGGCCAGGGCCGTAAATAGCAAAGTTCCTCTTTAACTCTTGGAGCTTTTGAAAGAGGAGCGAGGCTGCTCGCGGTTCAGATTCCTGTGTGCAGAAGTGTTTTTATTTCTATTGTCAGCGATCGTATAAAGTGCAGCTCCTTTATGCGTCGGTCTGTCTCTGCAGCTCGTTTAGTCAAAGGAGTCCTCACAGGCAGCACAACCTGTGTTTTTGTCACTGCTTTATGAACGTAGCTGCGGGGTGGGGGGCTGCTGCCGCTGGCTGTTAAAAGCATGCGGGGTGACAAATTCCAGGCGTTTGAATTTGGCCAGGCTAGCGACCCCGGTGGGCCTGGGACGGCGCAGCGCTCGCATTTCTCCATCTTTGATCTCAGGGACTGAGCGCTGGGGTAAAAACAGCAGAGAAGGAAACGCGGAGTAGGTGACGACGTGGAGGAAGACAAGTCTGCGTCACCTCTGACCAGCACTGGTGTGCTCATACAGTGTGTTGTATGGTAGGGACCCCACATCTGTGTCTCAGGATGCTGACGATGTCACACTGGTAACATTGTTGTGACGTTTTGGTTACAGTGTGCATTCATCATCACACAGCACTAAGATGAAAACATGTCATCATGTAAACTTCAAACATGATAAAAATAATGATATCTTTATTTGTAATGACAGCATTCAAGCATTGTTGTTCACGAGACTGACGTCGTCTGCTGCTGACTTCCTGGTGGACGATCCTCTCGCTTTTGTTTTCAAACTTTAATGGCTGCTAGCCATCTGCTGTCATTAGCTTTGCAGGTAGCGTGCTGTGGTTGGATAAAAGATGACTGATTGTTGCAGGCTGAACAGATCACAGATGGGATATTGATCTGTGACGGAGCAGACCGTGGACGCACGGAGAAGCGAGCGGGCTGCTGGCTGTGCAGAGCAGCAGGGAAGCCTAGCTGAAACCAGAGTAAATAAAGGATGAAATCCAGAGCAGAGCGGATGAGTCGGATTGTTTCGACCCTGAGGGGAGAGCGGCCGCAGGCGTCAACTTCACCTCCTCTACTCTGTTTCCCGTGGTTTTGACAGTTTCCTGATTATCAGTGTTAAGTTTAGTCGTGGTCTTTATCTGCTGTCACATCTCTGTTCTGAGCAGTGCTAAGAGTCAGTTTATGGTCTTTTGATGTGATTGGGTTTGCTTAGTTGGAGTGAAGGAGAACAAAAGCTGTAAACAGAAGTGGCGGTAAGATTTGCGACACTTTGAAGAAGCCTGTGAACCAGCAGAGCAGCTGTGCGCTCTTTTATCCTTCCTCCTCTCTTCCTCCTCACCATGTTGTCTCCTGTGGTTTGCACATGTATTTATGTTTGTGTACTGAAACACTGACTCTGGGCACATACTGTTTGATTCCAAGAAACGGTTTTAAAGAAGAGATCCAATCAAAACCACAGACCTGTCAAACACATACCTGACCAGGAAGTACTGTGTGGAAATGCACTTATTGAAGTGTGTTACAATCTTTCATTTGAGCTTTTTCTGTTTGTGCTGTTATAAAAGGAACGGCCTCAACCTTGAACATAACATTTACACAAATATCTAGTTTTCTCTTTATGTTTTAAAGTAGATGGCACTATAAAAACAGGCTCCTGCTTGTGCTAGCTGTTAATGTTTTCAGTAGCTAGACTGGACATTCAGTCCATGCCACTGTCTGTACCAGTGTTCCAGAATCGAAGCTCTTAGCGTTGTTGTCTGATTTTGTATTTGTGCATCTTCTGCTTTTATAATTATTTTACAGAAAGCTTGGGCCGAGGAGTTAAACACAGAAGTGTTGTCCCCGATGCACCAGGGCTCTGTCACCTGGTATCACAGAGCGACTCAGTGACGGGGTGATGCACAGGCTGCATTGGCCTTTAACCACATCCTCCCGTCAGTGTCGTCCAAGTGTGACTAGTGAGGGGACACTTGCACATCTCTTGTGGTCCTGTTGGACCTGATGTCAGTGTTGGACAGTTTTCTTTTTAAACTAAAGCCAGGACACGTGTGGCATGTTCCAGTGCTCTCTGTATGCTTTGTGCCTGCAGCCTCTCGTTTCTTTGTTTTTGTGTTTGTATTTGTTGAAATCAAATGCAAACCCTGATGAATCAGTATATTTGTAATAAACAGAGTCCCTTACATTGCTGTCGTTTGGACGTGGTAGGAACACTAATGAGTCCAGCCTGGTTCACTCCTGGTGTGTTTGGTCTTCTGTTAGCAGGGAGCACACAGGCAGCAATAACAGTATTAACTAGTTTGTTTGGTTTGCAGAAAGTAAAGTGTGCTACAAATGCAACTTTTCACTTTTTCCCCACCACATTCAGTCACACAGCAGTTTGATTCCTGTTGTTATCATTTATCACTGTCTGTCTGTCTTCTTCCTCCCAGTCTGAACAGCCCAGTCCAGCCGGTTCCAGCTCCAGCTCAGGCTTTGCTCCCACACCCCACAAACGCCAAGGTAATCGACTTGGAGCGTGCACACACACTGCAGCCCGTCTGTCTGCCTTAGCAAACAAAGTTTTGTCTGTGCTGTTAGCGACACTGACGTCACACGTGACACTTCTTGTATATCGAGTCAAACTGAGGTAGCTAATGAACTGGACCACGTGTTTGTTTTTAGATCTGTAACAAACGTAATCATGAACAGGTCATGTAAATTGCACGGGGACATGTGTTCAGTGCATACTGTAAACTCAGCACCCTGTGTGTTTAGATCAAAGCAAACAAACAAGCGCACACAGGAGTTTCACCGCCTCCAGCTGACGCGCAGCATGACGCTGCTCCACTGCAGACAGGCAGGCACACGGTCTCTCCTCACTAGGACCGATGAAGCTGACATTCACAACAATCATAAAACAGTAATATTACTGTGGGAGATGGGCAACAAATGTTTTTGGTCTTTGTGATGTATGCTAATTGCACATGGAAAATGTTCTTCTTACGTTAAAGTCCCGCACTGCAGTATCGTCATCACCCCGCTGGTCGGATGTGGGGTTTACACTCAAGTTTGTGCATGCAATACCTAAAGATCAAGCCTACGAAGGATTTTAAATGTATGCCATGGTTAGATCTGCTAACGGTGTCCACGAGTTTGAATCTCGACGACCTGGACCTCAGGTCCTCTGGCAGTGGACCCTCTGGTGTGAGAGATGGCCCTGATGTTGATCCTGCCTCTGTTCCACTTTGGGGATTACAGCTCGTAACGCTTTTATTACTCGTGGGACCACTTTGTCTTGACCTTCCACGTCTGCTCCAGTTTTTCCTTCAGCCCTGGGGACTACTCTGTTTTCTCAAGCTCCTCCTTCCTGATATTGCTGTCTGCTGGCATTGCCACATCTGTCACAGCTGCAGCCTTCTGCTCCTTGTCAACTACCAGTGCGTCTAGTTGATTAGCCAGCAGTGGCTGCTGGGCATTGGCGGAGTGCTGTTTGCCTCCTCAGCCAGTAGATGTCCATTACTGTTGAGCTCTTCATTCTGGAGTCGTTGATGTCTGTCTTTGTCATGTTGGCTTTTTCTGGGGCGTTGCTTTAGTGTGCTGTTGGGTCCTCCAGGCACCAGATGTTGGTGTTGTGTGATGCTACTTTCTCACAGTATTTCTTAGTCACAGTTCTGGTGGGTCTGCTGGGTGCTGCTTTTAATTTTTAGTTTAAAGTAGGCCCTGGATGGCTTTTTGAGCCCATGAGAGCTGTGAGCCTTTGTCTGAGCCTCAGGTATGGACGTATTGTTGTATCCCGAACCTGTCCCTCATGACACCCTTCTGCTCCTCAGGTAGCCAACTCACCTTCTTCAGGGCTGTGCTGATTTTGACTTCCAGGCCTGTTTTCTATGGGGAAGCTTTCCCTCCATGCATCCCTAAGCTTATAGTCAAGTCCTTCAGGGATTACTGTTGCAGTGGTGCCCATGAGCTCACTGCTTTCAGTGATACTCTTAGTGTATTTTCACGACCATAAGACGCACTGTACTAAAAGGCGCAGTCTCAGTCATGTGTCCCCTTACTGTATTTAACACACATAAGGCGCACCTGATTATAGGGTGCGAGTTTTATAGACAATCTACGCCCACACGCCCTTTAACGTTCTCATGGTGTCCTTTACTACGTCCGCCTTACATCAACAACACACACAAGCATACAAGTATGCGTATTTAAAAATAGAGCGGGAGAAAAACTGAGTTTGGTATTCAAATTTTTCTTACCGGTAATTATCATCAATCAAACCCATCGAAGTCTTCATCCTCTGTTTCTGAATTGAACAGCTGCGCTAAATCTCCACCAAACATGCCAGGGTCACTTTCTTCACTGTCAGAGTCACTGTCTGTGCGGCTCCTCGGAAATGATGCCGGCTTTTGCGAAAGCTCGAACAACAGTGTCAGCAGACATGTTAGCCCAAGCATCTACAATCCATTCGCAAATTGTGGCGTAACTCGCCCGGCACTGTCTTCCACTCTTAGTGAAACTGGTCTCCATCGGTCATCCATCGCTCCCACGCCGCTCGCAGCCTTACTTTGAACGGCCGGTTCACACCGATGTCCAGCGGTTGGAGTTCCTTTGTCAGGCCTCCCGGAATGACA
>VUQR01012788.1:29470-41069 GCA_015108515.1 Hemichromis elongatus | reverse complement strand
GTGTCATGGTCCTGAGTCCATGGACTCAGTGATTTTGGGGTTGTTGGAATATTATTATTGTTATCATTATCATTAGTGTATTCTTTATAATTATTATTGGTGGACTCATGTTATAGTTTTGGGATGATTTGTGTTTTGTGATTCTTTGGGTTCTGGAATTGCGGGTTGGTGCTCCCTCTGCTGGTCCCCGATGTTGTGTTTCCTGTCTCGTCAGGTTAATCGGGTCCAGCTGTGTTCCTCACCTGTATGTGATTTCCCAGTGTCCCTCTGTGTATTTATGTGGGGTGAATTGGTGTGCTCATCGCTGGTCTGTCTGCGTTCATCTCCCTGGAAACTGCCTGTAATCCACCGTGTGTATCTCCTGTGTGCTCTCCCTGCTGTCTTCCTTTTGTGTTCAGGTTTGCTGTCCTATAGTTTAGTTTCTCCTAGTTTGGTTTTTGCCATCCCCATTTTGTGTTCTGTCATTTATAATAAACCTCCCTTGCATCTCAGTAAATGCCCGCTCTCGAGTCCTTTTTCCCTCTCACCACACGGCTGCTGCCCCAGCCGTGACAGTGTTTAATAAACCCACTTCAAATCAAGCTCAGGTGTGTTGCAGGTCATTATTAAATTTTTCACAACACAAGCGTTTCATAGCGAGGCGTGTGTTGTGTGGTATGATCAGTTTATGACTTTCTGCCTCTTTCTTTGACCACAGCTGACCTTGTTGCAGACTTTATTAACAGAAATTCCACCACAATATCAACAAGGAATTTTCACCCAGCAAACTGCCACCCAGTGGATTTTTTCACTTTTTCAGACCATTCTTATATAGTAAAATCCCAGATCAGCCTATCTGCCACCAACAAGTATGGCACCTCCAAAGTCACCTAAATCACCTTTAAGTGATTAAGTGACTTTAAGTGACAAGGAGAAAAGCTTTGTTTTTAAACAAGTTTTAGAATTCAGCAACTGATGGAGCCTCACTGACCTCCAAAGGCAGCTCATTCCACATTTTTAGGAGCCAAAACTGCAAAGGCTGTCTTCTCTGGATTTATAAAATAACTTTGGGACAGTCAAAAGCACCTGTTTGGCTGATCAAAGAGCACGCAATGGCATGTAAGGGTGAAGCAGCTCAGACAAAAAAGAAAAGGCAAGATCATTAAGAGATTTGAAAACAAATAAAAGAATTTTAAAATAGATTGGAAACTAAAGAGGAAGCCAGTGAAAGAATGACAAACCCAGAGTTAAGTGCTCTAGTTTGCTTGTACTTGTTAAAAATCTTGCAGCAATGTTTTGTACCAGCTGTAGACGTGGCAGGGAGGCCTGGCTAATTCTAATCAAAAGAGAGTCACAAACTCAGAAATAAACTAATAAATAAAATAAATAGATAAAAAGCAAAATTCAAGTAATTACAAGTAGATTTAAAGTATTTAAATTGCTTTCCACTATCGATAACAGTGAGTGATTTTTAAAGTGTACCTGTTAGGCACACTTTAAAAATCACTCACACTGTGCTTTGATTTAAATTACTGTAAATTATTTTATATGATTTTCCCCTTTCTTTGTCTCCTTTTCTTTCCTTTACTATTTCTCCTCTCTGGGCTGTAAGGTGATTTCTCAGCCACATTAAAGGTCAAAGGTCACGTTAGGAGACTTTGTAACAACAAGGTGTGTGTGTGTGTGTAGCCAATAAATATTTAATAGAGACAAATAAGCTGTCCTGGAGGATGGATATATCACTCTCTTTGTGTGTGTGCGCATGTGTGCGTGAATGACTAAGATACGTTATTGAAGAAACTGATTTATTATTGATAAGATTATGAAAGCCATTAATAACCACTAATTGCATTATTGATTAGAGTCAATAATGCAGCTGCTGAGGTTCTAAAACTCTTTCCAAAACAAACACATGCAGTCGTTTTTCCATTGCTTCAGTAGACATGTGAAAATAAACAATAGACTCCTAAATGTTTGGGGTTTTTTTTTTTTTAACTTGAAATGCTTCATAGTGTGAGGTTATTGTTCTACACTCAGCCACCTTATCCTCCTCAACATTAAAAAAAAATTAAACCTAAAATTAAAATTAAAACTAAACACAATGCATCTTTATCCTATTTTTAAACTGGATTTATACAAACTTGCCTAATCTTAATCAAACCTTGGTATAATTCTCCAAAATGATCACCGAAACCTAACATTAACCTGTCTCTGTTTTAACCTTAAACGTAACCAGTGCCCCAGCCCAGTTGTTCCTAGGGCATACATTTTGGACTTTTAACCATATTTTCTTTAGTTTTACAACTTTAGTTCATTCATACTACAGCAAAGTAATAAAATAATAAAAATACTATTAAATGACTGGAAAGTTCTTATAAGTTGACAAAGAGTCATTCTGAAACATTTGATTATTACAGCAGTATTTCTTTAGCATGTAGGACAGGGGTGTCCAACTCCAGGCCTCGAGGGCTGGTGTCCTGCAGGTTTTAGATCTCACCCTGGGTCAACACACCTGAATCATATTAATAAATCATTACCGCCTCTGAAGAACTTCAAGACATGTTGAAGAGGTTATTTAGCCACTTAAATCAGCTGTGTTGGATCAAGGACGCATCTAAAACCTGCAGGACACTGGCCCTCGAGGCCTGGAGTTCGAGAGAAAAACTCAGAGCTACAGTTGAAAATGCCCATCATCACCTTGATCCTGCCTTTCAAAAGCTTAATCCTACCTAAACCTGATTTTTCCTAAGTCTAGGATAAAGCTGACCTTAATCTAACTTTGTTTTTTTTTTCAACCTTACTATAATCATAGTTCCCACTTAATCTCATCCTCGTGTGGCCTATAACTACCCTTAATATAACAAGGGTATAATAATGGGGGTTTTTTGTATCCAAAAAATTCCTTCCTATGAATCTGACCTTAACCTACTTTATTCTTATCTTAAATCATAGCTTCAATTGAAGCCAAGATTAATGCCAACATTAAATTAAATACAACTTGAACCACAAATTAGCCTATATCTGTTCTTTCTTTATCCTACCACTCATAAACTTAATCCAACCTAAGCTGAATCTTTCCTTGAAGAAAATTTGCCTGTATTTATCCTAACCTTAAATATAATCCCAACTTCCCCTAACCTCCAGTCTAGTACTAATCCTACCAATGATTAACATTAATTTAATGTACCTCACAAAAGACATTTTTCTTTTTGTTCTCTCATGTCTTGATATGAACCTGCACCAAAATTTAAACACCTCTAAGCTTGCCGCCTCTGTACTTCTTGTCCATCAGATGTCATGGCGATCATCCTTTCGTTGCTCAAAGTTTCGTCACATTTTTGGAAAGGCTGCCACCAAGGAGAACAGCTACGACAGGGTGCCAATCACATGTAGTGTCCACGACAACCACTACTGTTCAGCCAATCCCTGCTTCATCGCTGTGGTGACTGAGTGCGCAGGAGGCGGGTCCTTTTTAGTCCTGCCCATCCATCATGTGCATAGGCCTTTTTTAATTTAATTTCTTCTCAATGAACATAAAAAAGGATAAAAAACAGGGAAACCCAAAGTTTTAAAATACTTTATTGTTCTCTCTCTCAGACAGGCAGAGTGGATCCTCAGTACCCGAGGGTGTGTGGCCACAGTGGCAGAGTCCTGGACGTCAAGTGGTACCCATTTGATGATTACTGCATTGCCTCCTGTTCGGAGGACTGCACTGTTAGTTAATGACTAACTAGGATTAACTTTGATAATATGTTTAGGATAAGGATGGGTTAAATTATTGGGAATTATGTAATGTTATTCATGATGAGTACAGCACATATACTTGGGTCTTGTGCATCTGTTCAGGTGAAGATCTGGGATATCCCAATCTGTGGTGTCCAACAGAACCTCACCAAGGCCAGGAAAACCCTGACTGGTCACTCCAGAAGAGTGGGTCTAATAGAGTGGCATCCAACTGCTGAGAACCTGCTGCTAAGCGCTGCCTATGACTACAAGGTGAGTGCCAATCATACAAAGCCAATTGTTGGCATAAAAAGTTTTCTATATTAGATACCTTACAAGATTGAACCAGTAAAGGAAGTACCAACACAAGAGAACCAAATGTCAAAAAGCTCCACTCTACAATCAGCAGTTCCAGTGCATTTAGGCTGCAAAACCTGAATTTGTCTCACTTACTGCTCCAGGTCCTTCTCTGGGACGTGTCCCAGACTGGTGCAGTAATCAGGAATCCAGTTCGGGTGGTGCTAATGCCCGTCCACCACCGTTACCCATCTGAGGCACTGCTGCTTTCAGTCAGCTTCAACAGTGATGGCAGCAGGCTGGCGGTCACATCCAAAGACAGACACGTTCGAGTCCTGGACCCTCGGACAGGAAAGATTTTACAGGTATGAATATTTTATCTGACTGAGAGTCCTGAAAGAAAATATCCAGGAAGGTAACTGATGCTTCTGCAGGTATCGAGCAGTAACTCACACAAGGCCAACAAAGTTTTATACATTGGAGGGTTGAAGTTGCTTCTGTCCACTGGCAGCTCACCTTGGAACCACCGGCAGATCGTCCTGTGGGACCCTGTAAGACAGATTTATTTTTATTTGTATCTCTTCAACTGTAATCTCAAACTTAATCTAAGCCGTGCTTGTTCTTAAACAGAATTCAATTACCGGTATTTTCTAGCAGTAAGAAAACTGGGGTCATAAGAGATGATTAAAAAAGAGAATTAAATCTTGTAAAACGTTTTAAGAGAATCTCACTGAAGAATGATTTATACAAACTGTATATACCAATTAAGCAACTTTTGCATTCTTTAGCATGAGTTTTCTTCCTTTACAATTTGCTCTACATTCAGCAGAAATGTAACATTACCTTTTTCCCATTTCCCACATGTGTTTTCTTGCAGGATGACTTATCTGAACCCTTATATGAAGAAGATCTGGATGGGTCTGCTGGAGTCCTCTTCCCATTCTATGACCCAGACACACACATGCTGTATCTGGCTGGGAAGGTCAAAAAACATAAACTGCCGTTAAATTTGAGTAACCATCTTTAAGGACTTTTAGGGCCACTGTATATGTTGTATTTGTGTTTGTAGGGTGATGGAAACATCCGGTACTATGAGCTCAGTGCTGAAAAACCTTACATCAGCTACCTGACTGAGTACAGGTCCCTGCTCCCACAAAAAGGACTCGGTGAGACCAACACACACCCATAAGTGTGTTAACTAGTAAATGATATCGTTTATACTGTTGCCAGTCCACCTTTGTTCCAGCTCTCGCATACAGTCATGAAATCTGGGTAATGACCAAAAGAGAAAAGTCATAAAATGACTTTCCTCTGTAGGGTGGCTCAGCCTTAAAGATAGGGTGAGGAACTCAAACATCTGGAGTAAAACAGCTGCTCTCCATGTTGAACTCTGGACAACTGGGTGGAGACCCTGGAGTAAGACCTACTCAAGAGATAGAACCATAACAAGACATGCCAAAGACCTTGTTTAGTCTACTCCCACATTGACCCGACTTCAGATAAGTGGAAGAAAATCAACTAATGGATAGATCTTCCTCCTTTTCCAAATTATCATGAAGTCGAGCAAATTTTCTCTTCATAGTATGAAAATTGAGAATCAGATGAGCCTGGTATCAAAATGTAGGTAAATACATTTAATAAAAGTTTTGAGATTGTATGACTTTTTTGACTAGACACCTAACCACACGGTGATATGACCCTTCGGATTTTTACCCAAGATGCTGTAAAACTTGGTTAAATCACCAAGGCAGATGAAACATGCTTATCTCTTTTACTCTCTCACAGACATTAAATTGGTGTCATTTTGTTGTTTTAAATGTCATATATTCAAGGATATTGGTTCTTTGAAGTTGGATATGGAAAAATCATAGAGCAAACGTGATTTTGACTTTAGATTGTGATCCTCTTAGAGTGGATGTAACAGTGATTTGGTTGCTGTTCAACAAACCTAACACATGTATCCAACTCATCACCTATGCCTGTACTCTTTTCAAGATACTGACACAATTTTAAGAAATCTTTTCTAAGTTCATTCCAAGGCACCTCGACGCTGATCTAACAAACCTGGCTTGAATGTCGACTTTGATGATTTCCTTCACTGTTTCAATGCATCCTGCGGTCATTTCTGAAACTGTCTTAATTCTGGTTGCAAGCCTGTAGGACGAGTCTTCTGCCTGAAAAACCAGTGACTTGCTCCATAACCATCTCTACAACCTTTGTTGATGTTGTCACTCTTTAATGTCTAGACTTTCTTGTTGTAATGGTAGAAAAAGGAAAAGAATATGGCGCCACTTTTAGAATCTCCACAATGCTTTAGAGGGGATTAAAGACTAAAATGTGTTTTGACGTCTGACTTACTCCAGGGGTGATGCCAAAGCGTGGCCTAGATGTGAGTGCCTGTGAGGTTTTCCGGTTTTATCGCCTTATTGCTATCAAAGACCTGGTGGAACCGCTGTCCATGATCGTACCACGCAAAGAGGTTGGGATGATGTATTAAGTTTGCTTTCTATCCTGCTTACAGGTGATAAAAGCAGAAAAAAATCAGAGTACGAGAAGTATTGGTCCAGTTTTTTCCTTGTTCCTTCCAGTCAGGAATTTTTCAAGAGGATCTGTACCCAATGACAGCTGGAAACCAGGCAGCCATGACCGCTCAGGAGTGGCTGTTAGGGGTCAACAGAGGTCTGTAACCTAGGCAGCCCATCAGGTGCACTGAGAATATTTACTCTCTGTAAATCATTCAGTTCATCATTGGTCTCTTACATCTCCACACAAGGCCCAGTGCTGATGTCCCTGAAGCCTGAGACTCAAGTATCCAACCCTTACCCAGAAACCCCAGCTGAGAAGGGGCTGGTGAGGCAGCTTAGCTCCCTCAGATTCCAGAGGAGCCCGGCTACAGTGACACAGATAGGCCAGGACTTTATGGAGGAGGTAATGTGTGATCTAATTATTTTACCTGACATTGAAATGTAAAATATACAAGTCTGGGGAGTATTTTTCGGTTTTAAAGTGGTATACAGTTGTGTGAAAAAGTGCTTGCCCCCTTCCTGGTTTCCTATTTGTTTCGCTGTAAAAGGCTATAAAAAGATCTGTGAAGATCGCCAGTTATCATAAATGCTTGATTGGAGTTGTTGCTGCCAAGTGTGAACCAATCAGTTATCAGGTTTAGGGGGCAATCACCTTTTCACACAGGGTCATATAGGTTTGGATTTTTTCCCTTTATTAACCCTACCGTCACGTTCACCTCCCACCAATTGCTTTAGTGTTCCCGGTCAAAAAATGACCGATCTGTTTGAACAGCTCTTTAATTAGCAAAGCAAACATTTTTCACCACCAAATTTAGTTCAGTGGGTCGTTCAGTCAAAGAAGGGGCGCACTGGGTGGATTCCCATTCATTTCCTATGGCGGTCACTTTTCACCGGCAACAACACACGTGTAAGGTTGATCATCACTTTTACATGTTCAAGTCCATAGTGTAGAGGATGTCATAAGGCCTTGAGGCAGATATAAAACACAATATTTTAAAGTGTTTTAAGTTGTAAATTGGGGCGATTTGACATGATCCCGACTGGAAGGTTTTAAAAATTGCGCTTTGTGTTTACTTGTGTAATGTTTGCCTCATATTTAAATTTTTTTGATGACTTATATGAACCCTTATATGATAATCTGAAACATTTAAATGTGACAAACCTACAAAAATAGGAAACTGCAAGTGAAGGGAAACACTTTTACACTACTTTACTCTTTTTAGAAACTTCTATTTCTTTTAGATGTACTAAGTAATATGCCTTCCCACAGGAACCATCGCATCCTTCGAAACTGACCTGAGACCTGATACTTTTTTGGAGAGTAGCTGTCTGACCTGACCTGATACTTTTGTTGCTGTTCTCTGTTAAGGCTTTTCTGGAGGAGCAGCTGTCCTACCAAGATGCCAAATATCCCAAAGATCTGAGCGATCTGTTGGGGTGGCAGCCAGACGAGACCCAGGTCCCACTGTGGACGTACTGCTGCACCCCGCACTGCTGCGAGCCTGCAGAGAGACCGCCACCAATGACCGAGAGTGAGGTTGGATAAATAATAAAACACTTGAGGAGAATGTCTCCTTTTCCTGCACACAAACACAGTCCTAGTTTTATCTGTGTTTCAGCTACTGCAGGCATTTTACAAGCAGCAGGACGAGATCAGAGGCCTGAAGGAGGAGCTCCATCAGAAAGACGTGAGTTCATAAACACTAAATTATCAGAAGTTCTTGTCAGATATGTTTTTTATATTTTTTCTGTGCTTTCACGTTCTGCAGATTAAAATTGCTCAGCTGGATATCAGAAACACCAGAAAGAACATGAGGGCGACCTTCTGATTCAGACCCTCCTGTGCAGGAGGAGCTTACAAAGGTAGCGTGGCCCACAGACAGCCGAGTTATCCTCCACAGACTGGACTTTAAAGTGGACGCCATGACTCTTGTTCTTCTACAGTTCCTGAACATGGTTTATATTCCTTCATATTATATTCCTATACTATATTACTTCACAAACTACCTGAAACGAAATGGTCATCATCTGACATAAGATACCCAGCATCTGGATTGTTTCTTTAATAAAAAAGTAAAGAATTACACATTAGGGGAGAGCACAGTATATTGACTAGGCACAAAACATCCCAGTGGTTTAAATTTCATATCATCATCAGATTTTATCAGTCACAAGTGCAGATTTTAGGGCAGGGATTAATGTGATGCAAAAAGGCAAATTTCTTTTCTTACACCTCTTGAATTGAGGCTGAATGTCCGTACTTCAATCACGTTGATTGTTTGGTTTAAAATCCTATGCAGTGGTTTACAGAAGCTACAGAAAACGACAAGTAATGTGTTCCTGTTAATAGACTTAACTGTAATTATAACCACATGCAAGTGCAGTGATGTTAGCAGCGGCCACGCACCACCTCCTCAGGTGACTTTTACTGGTGCAGACAGGTTGAAAACATTGAAAGAGACAGAAGGACACAGCAGACACAATATTAGGACTTCTTTTCTTGGAAGTCTTGTTAGTAGTTTGCAAACTAACTTCAAGGGTAAGATACATGTCCTTGTATCTGTTTTGGTAGAGTTGAAATACATAAATCATAAAAATAATCAAAAACACATACACATTTGAGTAGGCAAAAAAGTGTTGCATAAAGTTTGGGCCTGGACTGTATGAAAATGGTTGATGTAGTCACCCAGTTGTTCTGGACTCCACACTATGAAGCCTCAGTTTTTGCGTTTCACTGAATAGTCATGAAAATTATAGTAAGACTAATAAAATATGAAAAGTTTCACTCAAAGCTGAAGCACTTTTCTTTTGGGTGGTCTGCACCGCACTTCGAGCCATATCATTAGTTGGATAATCACATTATGTTATGTAATGTTCCAGATCAGCACACACACAGTTCCCGTGTGCAAGAAATTTAGTTACGAAGGCCAAAACTGTGTTTCACACTAGGCTGTAAACGGGCTTATTTCTACTTTCAAGTTAATGTTTAGTTTAAGTTCATGGTGATTGACTCACTCAAGTGGCCATTAGAGGAACTGCGGTTGTGTGACTTCATCATGTTTCATATTTAAAGTTGACTGGTCTTGATATCACATCATCTTACATTTGAGAATAAATAAGGACTCCACCAAAAGCAGAAACACATAATACGTGAAAAGATTTTTAGGACTAATTAATTACAAAATAGTTTAAATTCACACAGACAGACAACACTGTGCAAAAGTTCTTGTTCTCACGGATTTCTAAAGGTCCCTCAAAGTTTTCGTTGCTTTCGCATTTTTAGGTCAAGTGCTTCTATTCGACCATTGCCAGAAGAATTAATTTTTTTGGCACTTTGTTAGTAGAAGAACCCCATCCCCCCTAACCAACGAGAAAAGCCTTAGGGATAAAAATCAGAACTGGACTGAAAAATCAGTGACAACAGGTGTGATGGAGTAATAAATCAAATCTACAGTAAAACATGGTAGAGACTCTGTCATGGTTTTGGTTTGCATTTCAGACTGGTGCTGGGAAAGAACCATTTGGTTAACTGTGCAATCTGGTCATTAGGATTGACGTCATTAGCTGTTTCTGGTTCCAAACTCCGCATCAGGTCCCAAAGTCAAACGAACACTGCAGCATCACTGAGAGTTAAAAACTGTCTAAATTCTTTCATGTTTATTAAAATGATCAGCATTGCTGCTTTACCAGGTGTAACAATTAAGTTTAACATCCAGGCATCCATGAAAACAGAATTAAATTTAAGTCATGATTTAAATTTGATTAAATTTAACAGCGTTAGAAGTTAGCAGGAAGTTAGCTCGCTAGTTTCCACCTAAACATGATATACTGTTCTGAGAGATTTCTGAAAAAATTAAAACATACAGCTCTGCTATCACTTCCTGCATAAATGAAGACAGAAAACTAAACAGCAATGACGTTTGTAGGGTTACTGAAGTTGGACTAGCTGGTATATAATGATGTGCTACATGATCGCTAGCAACACAGCTATGTTAGCATAATATAAACACAGTAAAGCTGGAGGACGAACACTAACGTTTTTCCACTCGATAAAAGTTAACGTGAGGGTTCCTGATGGTTAGGGACAAATGCAATCACAGGGAACTGTAAACAGACCAAACTTCAGTCAGGAGAACAACTGAAATAATCCATCCACAATACGAGGTTAGTCTTTAATATACTGCTGCATGGGCTGGGCTGTATTTCCAGCGTAAGGTTTTAAAAACTGAGCTTTAAAATAAATAGTGGTAACAAAAACCAAAAGAGGCCGACAGTGATCACTGACTTTGTTTAAGGTACTTGTTCAGATTACGCAGAACAAGATGCAAAGCATTAAAACATATTAAAAACACAACAGCCTTAATAAAGGACAGACAAAAAGGGATAAACATCCAAAGAGCATTAAATGTCCTTCCAGAAGCCTGGAGAACTAATCCTGAGGACTACGTAAAGGAATTACAAGAAATCTGCCTAAGAGAGTTTAGACTGCATTGAAGAATTAAAGTGTTGATGTTGACTTTCAAGCATGTTAGAATGATATGAAATGTTTTTGCTTTATAGTCTGTATTTCTGTGTGTTTGCACATATTTCAATATTCCTGCAAAGTATAGGGAAATAAAGAGCTCAGGACACCTGCACAGTACTACCAAGTACCCTGAGCGACCTTAACGTATCCCTACGAGTACTTCTGGCTTTAAGACTAAACCGGAGAAAATGGCTTGTCAAACAGGATGGAGGGGAGACAAAAGGACACGAGAGAGCCAGGAGCAAAATGTTAAGATTTTATTTACAAAGTCCTTTTTGTATGTATTTTTTGTTTGCTTTCATTTAACTTACAGAAAGTAAAAAACAAAAAAACAAAAACAAAAAGAAAACAACCTCGACTAGTCAGTGTAAGCTTGAAGGAACATCTGGAGCTCTCTACTGAGGAGACAGAAATGAAAGGAGGCAGAAAGAGAGTGGGTGGGGAAGGACAAAGACAGAGCATTTCCCCAGACAACCATACAAAAATTAAACAAAAACAAATTCATCTGAAAAAATATTTCTTTTTAAAAAGCTCTGTTGGCAAAAAAGAA
>VUQR01012788.1:19099-29392 GCA_015108515.1 Hemichromis elongatus | reverse complement strand
GGGTGGGTGGCTTTGTTTTTTCTTCTTTTTAAATTGGCTTTAACACAATGATGTCATCAGAGCGATGAGCTACATCACAGACCAATGACATCGGTGGGAAATGAGGAAATGATGGGTTTGGGTTCACATTTCATTCATTTACTCATGTTTTGTCTTGCAAGAAATAAAAATTAAAAAATAAATCACGCCCACATGCAATGGAAAAAAAAAGTTAAAGACTTATTTTCAGGACAACGACGAAAGCAGACGAAAACTGACGTAACGTCTGCTGACGTTTTGTTTTTGAGCTTTTCAGGACTGTTGATGCATTTACTGATCGCAAACAAGAGTTGGAATTTAGAGTTTAGATGGTTTCTTTCTTGTTGACATATTTTAACTTTGTTTTTTTTTTCTATTTTAAGATGTATGCAATTGTGAAAAAAAAAAACAAAAACACAAATACTGTCGAGCTGTATATTCTGACGGAAGATTTGCAGATTTCCAAACAAGAAGGCGAAACATCCTCTGGTTCCAGCTTCTAAAAATGTGAGAATCTCTCTGCAGCTTCTCATTTTAACAGCTAACCAAACTATTATACAATTGATGGTGGGATGACAAAACGAATACGTTTCTGTTGAAGTGTTTTCTTCTTTCCTGAGTTCACAAAAATAAATCTGCTGCCATTAAACCAAAAGAATAACACTGTGGTGGAAACCTAGAGGACTAAATAGAGGCTGTAAGTTGTCAACTGACAGTGGGAAAAAATTTTGGCTCAACATGTGGAAATGAAAGTATTTTAAAAAAATATTGTAAAACAAACAATTAAAGAGGCGTTTTAGACAATAACGGATGTCAATTTGCTCTGCTAGAGGCAGGCGACAGGCGAGAAGACCAGTTTCAGAAATGGGACGCAGCCCAGAGGGGAGGAGGCAGAGAGGGAAGAACTGGCAGCAGGGCTGAGTCATTTAGAGTGAGGGTGGGTAGGAGGTCAGCAGGGTTTGCGGGGGTTAGGGAAGGGTCTCTGCAGGCCCTCATTCGTCATCATCATCATCATCATCCTCATCCTCGGGGTCCCTCTTCCTTTTCTCTCCTTTGACTGGAGATGAGTCCTCGTCTGCAGGAGGAACAACAGGAGTCTTTTATTTGGCTGATTAACCGAGCAGCAGCACTTTTCATTCAGTTATGAGCTAAACCAACTCAACAGACACTGTCAGAAATAAACAAGTGTTTATTGTTCCTCAAAAACAATAGTGAGGAGAAAAAAAAAATACAGGTTTACTCACCATCATCATCCTCATCTTCATCATCGTCTTCTTCCTCGCTGTCCACCTCTCCGTTCACTTCTCCATCCTGCAGGGACAAAGACTGTTGATGCAAACTCGCGGTGCCTTCCTGAATCAGTTGGAAATGTTTTGTGGAACGCTCCCCCAATTTGGATTACCTGACTCCGATAGTCAGAGCAGACCAACGTAGCACGAGCTGACAAGCCAAGATGGCGGGACTGAACGTAAACAGTTTTCTGTAAACTTTTAAACTGTACCCCTAAAGCTGTGTATTTTTGACCAACTAAGCCACGCACAGAACACTGACCAGCCTGTACTCATGAAAGTGTTTAAGCCAAAAACATAAATGAATAAATTAGGGCTGTCAGTGTTAATCGCGTTAAAATGGCGTTAATGCAAAACCCGTGTTAACGAGGCAAATCTCCGTTAACGCGGATCGCCCTTGTGTGGGGCTGGATGGCACTAACGCGTTAATCGATTTAGCGCCATCCAGCCCCACACAAAGGTCGCTAACGCGTTAACGGATATTTGCCGCGTTAATGTGGGGTTTGCGTTAATGCCATTTTAACGCGATTAATGCTGACAGCCCTAAAATAAATAAAATAAAGTATTGTGATGTTTTGCTAGTGAAGCCTGAATTGCTCTACTTTGCTTAGAACCCAAACAAATCCAGCTTGTCTTTGCTTTTTCTGGAACCAGAGTACCACCTATTGTGTGTAGGGTTGTTATAGCAATGCGGCCGAACGTCCAGTCACATTTGCCTGCGACGCAAACTGTGCTTGGTGTACAGCTTTTTGTCAGACTTTGTGTATGTGTTTCGTTGC
This sequence comes from Hemichromis elongatus, assembly GCA_015108515.1. Taxonomy (NCBI): domain Eukaryota; kingdom Metazoa; phylum Chordata; class Actinopteri; order Cichliformes; family Cichlidae; genus Hemichromis; species Hemichromis elongatus. Next base: position 27,306 of record VUQR01012788.1, on the reverse strand, counting down.
CGTGTTGTTTTTCGTGTAGTTATTTTCTCTTGTGGGTTTCAAACATGACGATTTTTAGTTTTCGTAAAAGGGAATTAAGAAGACGCTCTCATGACTCAGTGAGTGCACTCTGTACCTCTGTAAACAAACAGAGCTGCTGTATTATCAATTAACAATACGGGTATTTACACACTCAACCTCAGGGCGCCCGCCTGGGTCTCCTGGTGGGAGCCAACCTGCCTCCAAACAATTGGTGTGACTGCAGTCAGTCCAGGAGTTTATAAACAGACAGATTCCCAACATGCTTTGTGTCCCTGAATGCAACACGTCTCCGTTCAGTAGGAGACTTCAATTAACTGGTTACATTTCTGAGGTTCTGGCTGAAATGTAAATACAAGTATTGTGACCTTCTGTGTGTAGATGTGCAAAAGATTGGCAGTTGCCACGGATTCATCACAAATGCATGTAAATGTCAATCTAACCCCATTAAAATGCAGACTGGCTCCATCTTATTGCCACCTTAATGCACCAAAGTCACAGGACAGCACCTGACTGTGAGAAGGAGCAGAGCTGCTCCCAGTAAAATTCAAAGTGGTTGAAGTTGCAGCTTTGCTTAAGACACAGATATCTGAGGCAGCCCCACATTAAGAAACGATATCCACATCGAAACACCGAAGTGGGTTTTAGCTGGCACGTGGAGGACAGGCGAGCAAACACGTCACAGAAAGACAGCGAAGAAGAAACATCACATCTCTTTTTACCTCCTTTCATCGTTCTTTAGCATTTCCATGTTACCGATTTAACTCCAAACCCACCTCATCATCTCCACTGTCGTCATCTTCATCGTCCTCAGCCACTACGTCTTCCTCATCCTCATCCTCCTCTTCCTCAAAGTCCTCTGACTCGCCCTCTGTAAAAGAAAAAAAAACAAAAACTATTTACATATTTCTATCGCTTACATTTTCCCGCAGCGATCCAGAAATCAAACCTTCACCTTCTTCGTCCTCATCGTCGACGCCGTCTCCCTCTCCGTCGGAGTCGGAGGCCTCGCAGTCGTCGATGTCGTAGCCGTCCAGGTAGGTGAGCTGGGGGAGGAGCTTGAAGATGGACTCCCTGTAGTCGGCCAGGTTTGTCACCTCGCAGTTAAACAAGTCGAGACTCTTCAGCTGGGGCAGCTTTTTCTGGAGGTACAAACACGGACGTCCGATCACTTTTCTGAAAACGGTCTCAAAGAAATAATGAAGAAGACCAAAGTGCTGCCCTCGTTTGGCCACAGCAAGTTTGCTTTGTGCATAATACTGATGACCCACAGCTCTTATGCACTATTATACTGTACTGCTGTACAAACCGTATTATGGTCAACTGAGACCAGCACATATACTGTATCCCTCTGTCAATATGAGGATAACAGGATGATGTAAAAAAACAACTAACGCCAAATTAAACTCGCTGCTGCAGTTACTATAGAAACTGTTTATGTATACACACACGTTAGTGCTTCATGCTGTTATATGATTTACTGATGGTTACAATCTATTCACATACAAAGGCACACAGCAGCGATCTCCGTCACTGGTTTTTATTAAATAATGACTTGGACTCCACCCACCAGCGGCTCCAGGGTGCTGATGTCTTTAAACTTGTTCCCGCTGAGGTTAAGGTACATTAGGTTGACCAGCCGCTCCGCCAGGACCTCCAGACCACCTGATATCCTGTTGTCACTGAGCTCCAACTGCAGAGACACAAAGAAAAACTATGAGTCTAAAAATCAAACAGAAATATATTTTTTTTTTACAGAAACCTGGTGAATTGATTTAAATATTCCTGTTTTATATTATTACACCATTAGTGTCTTTTAGTGTGAGAGTACTAGCAGGAAAAAAAGGAAAGACACTAAATGCCATTAAACTGTGTAACAGTTTAATGGCATTTAGTGTCAACCCCAATCCTCTGCTGCACCAAAAACACAGCAAATACAACAGAGGCACACATATCTGTCCATGAGCATCGCAACTGAGAAAAACACCAATAAAAAACAAAAAAGATAAAATCTGAAGCACCTTTCAGACACTACAAAGAGAAAACGTGGCAGGGAAAAAACCCCCTGAAAGCTCTGCAAAGCTGAAAATCTGCATGTTCTTCAAACATTTAAATGAACATCTGGTTTCCTGGAGCTCTGCGAGGCCTCTCACCTTTTTGAGTTTGTCCAGCTTTGGGATGTCTGCGACGCTGGTCAGGCCGACGTTGATGAGGCTGAGCAGCTCCAGATTCGAGAACTCTTCCGTGATTCCTTCGATCTTTCCTTCGCTCGAGCGGCAGTTATCCAGGACCAGCTCCTGGACCTGAGGGGAGGGAGGGGACAGCACGGCGTTAACCCAGCGTGGCTCAAAGCGGATAACAGTAAATACTATTTCTCTTTTAAGCGGCCTGTGAGGAGAGTGACACATTAAACTGGTTACAGTTTGACTCAGTGTCTCTTTGCTGTTTATAACCCCGAATGCTTCACGTTTGTTTACAGTGTAGACTCCAGCTTTCAACGCATCATTTTCAAATTTTGCGTGATGGTAATTACAGTAACAGCATAACGTAATGAAAACATAATAAAACATGAAAGTTTTAGAATTTTTACTAAGCTTTTCCTCCCATTATGCAAAAATAAAAAACTACATTATATTAGTCTGTGGGTATGTGTTCATATTTGTGTGTTTTTCCCCTTTATTTACATGTAAACAGCTTTTGAGATCACTGAAACTCAGGCTGAAGCTCTTCAGAAACTCCACTTCTGTGTTTACTTGTGGACGAAGAATCTGCGAAATCTGTCGAGCGGCAGCTGTGATCTCGCTGTCGGTTGGCGAGATGAAACAAATCTGTAACCTCGAATGACTCACTTGATGGTTTGACAAAATAGCGAGGTCACCGTGACTAATTCATTTTCCTTGTACTGAGCTCTGCCTAACAGGTAAGATGACTTCAAATAGAAAGCGTGGTTACCCACAGAAGCAGCGCGAGAACACGGGAGTTTCCGCGTCGTTTTCGTTGAAACATGTCGGTGTTTTATTGTATAATCACAGCGTTTCCCTTGTAATAAAACCCAATCATCCCCTATGTATGAGCAGGAGGTCTTCTGCAGCTGACACAAGTTGCCCGTTTACTTTCTTTGAGTGCTTGGGCATCATGTGGAAAACAAGCAAAAAAACAAAAAATTTCCCTTCACCTCAAACTGATCATTCATTCAATCAGTTTTTCAGTATAAATGGGACTAAAGCAGGGTTGGAAAAACACTGCATACTTCAGAGTCTGTGATCGGCAGTGGTTTTAGTCACCACCAGGGGGCAATACCATATGGCAGGAAAAGAAAATACTTTTTCCAATTAAATAATGGTTAGGGTTAAGTTAATTTAAGATACAACATAAATTTCCCACTGAAGAATAGCCCAAACATCATCCTATACTTTTAATCCTTCTCTGTGGTCTTCCTCCTTTCCTCCTGCCTGCCAGCTCCATGTTTATCACCCTTTGTCCAGTATATCCACTATCGCCCCTCTGCACATGACCAAACCATCTCAGCCTCTAACTGACTGTCTCCCAGACCGAACACACTGAACTGTACCCCTATGTTCTCATTTCTAATTTTTTTTTTTTTAAACTCTACTCTCTCCAAACAGAAACCTTAACATCTTCAACTCTGCTTAATGTCGTTTTGACCATGGCACCGTCTCTAAACCATACATTGCAGTGGGTCTCACGTGGCCCCATATATCACTTCTACCACATTAGCCCACATAAACAGTACACCGGCTCCAAGAGTAGCTTTCCGTGATTTTCAAAAACTTCCGAAACTGCCACAGTGGGGAGATTGGGGACGGCTAAAAAGGAGAGAAAGCAAAAAGAAGACCTGAACCTACACTGCCCTCAGTATTTAAACCTTTTGTAACATTTAAAACAAAACAAAATTAAATAAATATGCCCACTTTAAAAGAAATCACTTATTTTTTTACATGTTAAATCATAATGTGAATATTATTAGTGAAACAAAACCTGGCAAACCCTCCCCACACTTTAGTTTATTTGTTGTACATCTCTTCATTTTCGGTTATTTCCAAAAGACCAACACACTAGTACCCTACAGAGGACGCCTTTGCGGTTTCATGTTGGAACGGTCCCGGCCGAGGCTCTGTTTGTAAACTCGTAGCAACACGTGACGCTGCTAGTTAGCTCTGCTGCTAGCTGCGTGTTATTACCAGCCACTCCGCTCCGCGGAGACCTCACTTATCGCCCAAAAATGATGAAGTACCGCGGCGGAAAATGTCTCTGTTTACGGTGGTTATATGAGAAATTTTACGAGTGAGTGTAGTAAATTCGGCACACAACGATTCAGCCGCTTCATAAAAGTAGCGCTAGCACGCCGCTGGCTACGCGCCTTTACGCTCGCAGGATCCGACTAATCTCTGGAAACGCGGTCGCGTAGACAAAGTTATTTTTGCAAAGTGATTCGGTGAGTTGCAGAAGAATAGTTTTAAGAAAAAATAAACAAGTAAATAAAAATATTAATGCGGGATGATTTTTAGAATTGAAATGATATCTATCGACTTCGAAATAAATGAAATTCTAGAATTAGCCAGGCCCGAGAGACGTCGAATTTATTTTTATTTCCCGATAAGCAAGCAGTTTTAAGTTTATTTTCACGCGTGGGGGTTTACATTTAAATTTTAACAACTCACACGAGCACCAGTAACGTGGATAAAACGAAAACTGCGTGGGCATAAAAATGAAAACAACGTGGTAAACAACTGCGTGACTGCGCTGTTTGCGAGCGGTGATAACAAACGGCTACCTAGTTGAAGGGAAGCAGCTAATTCAAGCATTTCGCAGACTTTGTATTAGCTTAGATGTAAACTTGAGCTTTAAATACGCATTTTTATCAGTTTTTCTCCTCAAGCTGAATACACGCTGCCATGTGCTCGCCACCCCTCCTTCTCCTGCCGGTCTATAACTGATCAATTCCCTTAAAGAAGCACACAACCCGGCATACTCACCTCCGAGGGCGACCGGTGCCTCAGCTCTAAGGAGACCCTCTTCTTCATGTCCATTTTCCTCTAATTTTTGCCTGGTTGTGGGTCTTTGCGTTTGGGAAAGCTTGTTTTCTCTCGCGTCCTCTCTTCAGCATCAACACGCGGAACCGGTGTGAAGCTAGCAACAATAGATATGCGTCACTTCCGGGAATGGCTTTCAAAATAAAGTTCCTGTGGGACTGCGGAAGTAGAACCATGGCTTATTCCGCCGAGAGTTTCGCACACATTACATTCAGTACATGTACTCATGTAATTCATCCAGGTATATGCTCTGATTTCGTTTTACGAGAGTACCCAGCGCGTGTGAGAGTACCACCTGTCATATATCTATTTTAGAGGGAACACCAGAAACTTCCTTTTGCTTCTAGTTTACTCTCTTTAGCTTGACGCATGCTCGGAATGCTCCAGTGGCGTATGTGAAAAAGTGGGTCAAACAGTTTGGTGCACTTGAATGCCTCAGTTAGAAATCAGATATTTAGCCTTCGCACAGAAAATGACAAAAATCAATACAAATAGACCAAAACATTTTAATGCTACATTGTTTTTAAAGAGCAATTAAAAAAAAAAAAAACGGTTTCAAAACTGCTTGACGACTTCGATTCCGTAACCCTTACTAGATCCTTTTTTAATACACAAATTTTCTTGTGATATTGATAGTTAGATTTTTTTTCCACAAAGAAAATGTGAATTTCGAGTTCCCGAGGTGCTCTTGAACATATCAGATATTTATTTGTAAATGGAGGGAAACGGCTGCAGTAGGGGAAACAATGCTCTACAGCGCCACTGCAGTCATTTTGAGTCATTACACAGAGATAAATAGGCGACCACGTGCAACGACTAACTGTAAAAGAAAAATAGCATCTTATTTATTTAATCATTAATATGAATGATAATGAAGAAGTGTTTATCACTAACATAAAAAGTCTGGCATATGAGACTAATTCAGCTTTACCATGACTTTATCTATTACATTTTTACTAAACACTATAGCCTTTACTAATTGTTGTCATTGTTGTATCTTAAGGCGTCATTCTGGTTATGATTTTCAGCTTTCAACATATATATTAACAGTAATTTCGAGAAAATATATAACAAACATAAGAAAAAAATACAGATTAAAACTGTTGGCTCTGTTGAATTAATTTTTTTTCTTACCTGCGATTATGTGCTAAAGACTCGAACTGAAACCTTTCAGATGTGAAATCACAAGAATGATTTCAGAACTAGCAGTCATTGCTGGTTGTTGATGCAGTTCCACTTTTGTGCAGTCAGCGGTGCTGTAGCTCTTTGACCTGTCCCTCTGTTTATCAACTCATTGTGAAGAACAGATTGGAGCCTTGTTTGCACCGTGTCATCATAGTGTTAATCTTTATTGTCATTACATTGAAGTTCATCTTCACGACAAGCAGTTATACATACAGTGGTCTTAGATTATATCATCGTCCAACACGAGGAGAGCAACAGTTAGAGTTAGTATCACAGCGAGATTTTTTCCATTGACCAACCCCACCCTCAAACCCCCCAAAATACCCCTCCATCCTCCCCCTAATCACCGCCCTTCCCATACACCAATGTATTGATGACCGTCAAATACGTCACAGGTGCCCAACCATTAAATAGGACACAGGAATAAATAAATTAATAAATAACCAAATCAATACATACAGTACATATATAAATAAATAAATACCAACAACGTGTGTATATATTCACATACACACAAGTAGCTCACCAGAGGACAGCAGGTTCCATAGTCGTAGGGCCATTTCATACAGCCACAAGGCATACAGTATTATTATGTAACACAGCCACAGTTCAGTCCCCGGCCACATTATTACACCCCAAAAATCCTGGTGCAGACATCAGATTTAGTTTTACAAACGTTTCTTTGAAGCAGGTCAGCTCTCAGAAGCAGACCCGCTCCCTTGGGATAAATCCTTCTGGTTGAATTAAACCTCACAGGTGGAGCCTCAGAAAAGCAAAAAAAACAGCTCGAGTTAAAAATAAAACTCCAATTTGTATTTAAATAAATATATTATCCTCCTTGGTGCACAAAGTAAAGTGCCTTACATTAATTTTTTTTCGCTAGTGGACACTCTAAAGCTCAAACTATAGCCTGTTTGATCAATCAAGTAGTTTAGATGTTATTAGCCCAGTTTATTGGTGTATGCTGCCATCTTTGAGCCAAGTAAGACAAGCAGGTCTTTATTTCTCTGAGATAACTGGTTGTAGCTTCAGGGTTTTCACCAGGAAACTTGTTCACCCCAGCAGCCTCACCTGAGAGGCAATTTAGTCTTGAACTCAGTTAAGGCGACACTATCCATCCTATCACTTCAACACTAATTCTGAAGCACTGGTCACTTTATTAAGTACACTTTGCTACACCTGGGTTGAACCCACTTTTGACTTCAGAGCTGCATTAATTCTTGATGACATAGATTCAACAAGGTGCTGGGATCATTCCTCAGATTTGGGTGCATATTAAATGAAAGCATCACACAGTTGCTGCAGATTTGCCAGCTACGCCTCCATGATGTGAAACAATATTACTCTATCACTAGCAGCCTGAACTGTTAATACAAGGCAAGATGCTTTGTTTATGGTACGCTGGTGGAAACCACAAACTATGAGAAGTCCCTAAATCTTCTAAAGCTGTTGTTAGCAAGAAAAAAGTTAAGCTTTTCATTTCTCTAACCAGTTACAAGACACCAATAATACTTGTACAATCTTGCAAATGCTTTTTTTGAAGTTATTAACCTGCTTATTAATGCATAATTAACGTAAAATGAATAACTTTTGTTAGCAATAGTCCAAACGTAAATGTATATTAGAATGTACCATCAACAGTGAAAGCGTTTCTGCTTTCAGAACAGCTGTACCTCTGAGGAAAGACGGGAAACCTGCAGGTTTAGATTGGAGTGTTATGACCGATCTCTCAACTGGAGAGGTGAAACTGACTTTAGGTAGGTAATGTGGCCGAGGTCTGACTCTTACCAACGTGAACAGGGGAAATGGAGGGTAACACTGTACAAGTCCCTCATTGAGGTTAGAATACATGTCGCCATAGAGGGCAAATCGCAGTGGAAGTAAAAAGAAAAAAAAAAAAGCAAAATAAAAACAACATAAAGAAAAAAAAAAAAAAAAAAACAAAAAAAA
>VUQR01012788.1:0-14425 GCA_015108515.1 Hemichromis elongatus | reverse complement strand
CCCATCATAGTTGTCCTACTGACGTGCCTTTTATCAAGGCAGTATCACCACCCAAACTTAATGAATTATGGTTCTGAGCATCAGTTATTAAAAATCTAAAGAAGGCTTTAAACCCCCCCCCCCAGCAATTTTAGATATCTAGCCACACACAGTCATGCATGCAAAAGCCACATAATTAGACAAATCCGCAAGCACCTATTCCACAGAGTACAAGGAAACCACAGTACAACTTTTTTTTCTGCACTATGCATACTGGAATGTTCAAATGCATATCAAGTAAAAAACGTGAAATGTTCTGTTCACTAAAACTAATCTGTGGCTGTGATGGCAAATCAGTGCTGCTGGTAAAACAGGTAACCCAAACTTCTTCTTTTCATCACTTGAACTCCTGCTTAGTGATGTGTTGAATGAGTTTCTTGAACCCTCAAGCCTCAAAACCCTCCTAAACGTCCCATTTTACAAGATAAATGGGGTTCGAAACAAGTGGATAAATGTTCTCTTTTCCATTCTAGCAAGACCAAGCTTATTTCAGCCTTGTGAAACTTTTTGGGGGGCTGGCTCATGCATTCAGCCACTGAATTTAAATGCTATGCAGTGTCGGCAAAGGCAGAGGGTGTTACAAAAAGAGCTAGAAAGAGGTTGAAATATACCTAAATTGTAAGCTCTAAGGATCTGTGGCTCTGGGTTGTTTTTCTGATGGTCTACAATCTGGAGTATGGAGCCTTGCTAAAAGGTAGTGCTACCCAAAGAAAGAAAATAACAAGACGAGAAAGTAACAAAGATAGACAGCTAGTAAAACTGTGACAGTTGTTGAAAAATCTAGGTATGAAAAACAGCACAAGAAGGCAAGTTAAGGTAGAAAGAACAGTTACTTTTAGAGAAATACAGCAAGAAAAGAAGAAAGAAGACAGTCTCACAAAAAAGCTGTCAGGCAGCTAAACCGACAAGCAGGAATTTGTGCTGGCTTGATCATAATACAGTAAGAACAGGTCAAAACGCACATACAGACACATACATGCACGTACATACTGTATACACCGTGCCTTATTCGCAAGTCTCCGTAGCCTCACTGGTATTGTGTGCTGCCCGACCGAGCGCTGCACTATAAAAGAACATCATCGCTTTGTCTTCTCATCTCTTTCAGTCCCTTGCTTATGCATCTCTCACGCTATAATCCTCCTCTCCCTCTCTTCTTCTACTCTAATCGCTGTCCTACTGCCTCATCTTATGCATCCCATCTTGGGCTCCTCTTTTGTTTCAGTCCATTTTGTGAAAGCAGAATCGCACAGAAGCACAGAAGAAGAAGAAGTAGGAGGAGAACGTGATTTGTTGTTTATGCAAATACAGGCTGATTTCAGGGTGTCTGGATTGGTCGAGGGGAAGGGAAAGGTCGATAACAGGACCTAATGAGGGAGCGGCACCAGGATATCCACATAATTGATGGGGAAGAAGCCCGATTGGCCGTTGATCATACCCTCGTACCAGTTGTCATCGATTTGATTGGTCAGGGTGATGACATCCCCCTCTTTGAAGCCCAGCTCGCCTTCGTTCTCTGGTTCAAAGTCGTAGAGCGCTCGACAGCATGGCTGGTCCATGGGGGCTGTGAGTGGACAGAAGCAAAACATACCCTGTCAGTTTCACTCTCTATGAGGCATTTTTGGTTTAGTCTGGTTTGTTTTGGTTTAGCTTAATAGTACTGTTACGTACCAGGCCTAGGTGATCAAGTAATTGCAGGATGTTCTGCTTTTCTTACGAATTTCTTGCAGTGGATTGAATAAGGCTAATTTGCTGGATATCAACATGATGGTTTGACAAGGCTCACCTATTAACTGAAAACAATTCTAACTCCCTAGCTTTGAAATCCTGTCATACTCTGTAACATAAATACAACTATGATGCATAGCTAAGCACAACTAAAATCCAGAGAAAGTCAGGAGACTTTTAAATAACTTTGTCTATTTCATTATTAAACTTGTAAAAATCATGCAAGTCCATACAATCTAATTTTTTTCACAACTAGAGTAAATAGTCTCAAAAATGAAAAATCAAGTTTAGCATACTCTAATCCTACACTGGAAGGTAGAAAGAACTTTCAGCTGCTAAATAATTTCCCAAGGGGTTGCCACAGTGGATGCTAATTTGGAACACAGTTTACACCAGATGCCGAGCACTGGGAGTACACTAGCTTGCGACCCCCGAGGCTTGGTTTGTGTCTCTTTTCTGACATGCTTTAATTTATTTTTGGGGGGCCCAGGATGTTGACTGGCAGATAGAGCAATGAGCCACTGTGAAGCCCTTTGTTTGATGAAGAAGTCTCATTGTGAAACCTTGAGATAAGCATTTCTGAAATCTTTTCTCTGCTAATGTGTTTTTCAAAATAAGGTGTTGAATATGAAGTCTGACTGAAAATTAAACATATAGACAGACAAATGGCCTGTATTTGTATAGCGCTTTAGTCTAAGGAGCTGTAAGGAAAAGGCGTCTGGACTTCTTTAGGTTGCTTGAAGACGTTTCAACCTCTTCAACCTAGCAACCTAGCAACCTAAAGAAGTCCAGACGCCTTTTCCTTACAGCTCCTTAGACTACGATGACCTGGATGACTGAGAACCTTCACAGACGTATAGCGCTTTACTAGTCCCTAAGGACCCCAAAGCGCTTTACACTACATTCATCCACCCATTCACACACTGGTGATGGCTACATTGTAGCCACAGCTGCCCTGGGGCGCACTGACAGAGGAAAGGCTGCCAGACACTGGCGCCACCGGTCCCTCTGACCACCACCAGTAGGCAACGGGTGAATGCCAAGGACACATCGACCGAGACTGTTGGAGCCGGGGCTCGAACCGGCAACCTTCCGATTACAAGACAAACTGCCAACTCTTTGAGCCACGATCGCCCAAATAGATAATGACTTATCCCTCACAAGTTTGTGATGCCAATGAGTCAGATTTGCCCCACAATTATGTAATAATTCACCTAGAAACTTCACAACCGGACTTCACAAACCAGTAGGTAATGTGGCCACATATTACCAGTGTATTACTGTTGTTAGGCCTTTCCGAAATCATTTTTGACCATCAATTTTGACCCTGATTGGGAAGATATATTAAAAAATGAACACTTTATTCTCTTAAAGACGACTTCAAAGTACTCACTACGACTAGAAACATCAAGCAAGTGGGAACTAGGGTCATTTTCTCGTCACTTCAATGCAATTATACTTCCTTTAACCAGGGGAGATATTCCCTGCTGATTGCTTAAAAGAGGGTTAATGCCGCGGTAACTCGTTACTGGAGATTTGCCGTGTTAACGCGGGTTTTGCGTTAATGCCCTTTTAACGCAATTAACGCTGACAGCCCTATACAGGATGTATCGTATGTTGGGGTTCAGTGTCTTGCACTTTGCAATATGGACAGGAAGGGCTGGGAATTGAACTGCCAACCTTGCAGTTAGTAGGCCAACCCATTTACAATAACTGAGCTATGTTCCCCCCACTTTCCAGTGGGATTCTAAATCTGATGGGAACTCTTACGGCTTCTATCTGGTAGGCATGCTAGTCTTGTTGCTCGGATTACATGAGGCATCCCAGATCCTGAGATGCCAAGACACTACATCAGATAAAACTGTTTTACTGCAGATACTTCATCTCTATTGGACATTATTTGACAGATACCATTAAGCTGGATTCTGGCAGTCATCTAAGTGCAGATCAAAGAAGGAAAAAAAAAGGTTTTCTTTCTTAGATTGACTTCCTCTCTCTACCTGGTGATCTTCCTGGGGATTTGGCAGAGTGTATCCCTCCATTGTGGCTCTCGCTGGGGGGCAGCAACTCCAGTGTCATTCTGGGCTTTGGAGTGTACTCCTTCCTCGGTTTACTGGATACTTCTTTTATCCTGGAAGGAAGCCAGACAGTTAAGTTCTATCTAACCACATAATCTATTTTTATAGCTTTATTTCTATCCTGAGTAGGAGGCTGGATCGATACCTGTCCTCCATCTTCCTAGAGAGCTGTTGGAGGATTTCAGAGGCACGGCTGTGGTACTCAAACTGAGCTTGGACCAATGCTGAGAGCTGGCTCACCTGCTCTATCTGCAACACACACATACACATGTTTTTTTTTGTTGTTTTCTTCTTCCAAACTGTGCTTCATACCCACGCTGGGCTGGGACCGGCTTGGCACAGGAAGGCAGAAGATTGCTTGTCTTTTCCATGTTTGTATATAGCATCAAATTTTTTACTTGGAACATGTTAGTAACAAGAACAGATATTTGATTAATATTTGATTTGTTTCCTTTTTTATAACATTCAACTTGTTTTTGTGGCTGTGGTATAAAATGTACACTTCTCTTACTTTGCTAAGGGCACAATATGATTAGTTTTTCTTTTTCTGATTGCTTTTCAAAACTCTGCTTTGGTATTAATGATGTAAGATGATTTAATGCTTTCCTCTATCTGTTGGGTACCTGTTTACCTTCAACTCTGATAATAATAAGTTATGGTGGAATTGGAAGACGTATGTTTAAAATATCCTTACGTCGCTCTCCAGTAGGTTAAACATGCTCTGCTCTGCGATCTCTTTGCTCTCGTCAAACTTCTCCAGCGCCTGTTTGATTTCATCATCCTGGACTTTCCCCTGACGCTTCTTCTTGTAGTCGAAGTCCAGACGTCGGCCCTCCATCTTCTTCAAATGATGCTGGAATGGATAGAGAAAGGGAACATGTGAGATAAACCACCCTGAAGACAATTTAAGATTCATGGTAGCATGTTGTGGGTGTCTTAATTTCTTCCACTATAAATTCAATTTCCCACATATCTAATGTTATGGATTTATGTTTACTGACCTGTATCTCTTTGAGATCTTTATCATGAAGGTTCTGTAGTGGATCAATGAAGTTCTGTTTGACCTCCATGTCCAGAGCATCTTTCACCTCCCCGAGTTCCTTCATCGCCTCACCAGCATCCATGAGGGCCAAGCCTGGAAAGAAAATGAGAGCAAGTGTGGTGTAAATTAAGAAAAATAGGAAGGAAAAAAGGAGAACTTCTAAGCCCCCAAGTTTGATATTTGCTATTGACCTTTTTCCCTCCATTAACTAATCAGGAATGGAAAAAAAATAAATAAAATGCAATAAAAATGGTTAACTCTACACACTTCTAATTGTGCATATACTATTTTAAGGCATATAACAGGTATACATTCCCATTTACCAAAGCTGGACTCCTCTCCTAACTCCCGTCCAAACTTCAACATGGCGTCTCCTAGCACGGTCTCAGCCTGTGGGTAACCAGGTCCCTTTTCCTGCCCACGGATCTTTGACATGGTGTTGATCATACTCAGCTTGGCTCTTGATGCTTTAAAAAGGCAGAAATGACACCAGGAGTCACAATTTTAATTACAATATATTAGTTTTGCAATGCTTTATTTATTTATTTTTTAAATATGCTGCAAACTTTGCATGTTTAATACCTGGGTTAGGCTGAAGGTACTCTGTAGTTTTGGTCATGATGTCCAACACTGCTCTGCTGGTGACGTCCACCTTCTGCAGGGGAAACGCCAGATTATCAGCATGTCAACTGATACTCATTGGTATAAACAGAGTAGAAAGTTCAGGAACAACTTCAGCTACTTCCAAAGTGCATAGAGAAGTGATGAAGCCCCAGCATGCTTTGCAGTATCCAGTATAACTTGGTTGTTCTTCCTGTGTATTTAGGCTGGTGGCCTTCATTAAGGTAATTATGAAACGTATCGTTAACAACATGTTGGGTAGGATATTTTACAAACCAGAAAAATAAATCAAAACAACAATATGCGACCAACACACATATTCACACAGAGTCAATGATTAACCCCACGCAGTAGAAAACTTGGGCAGTATGTTATATAGCCATAACCTGGAAAGGTGAAACTTCAGTCTCAGTGACATAGGTCAAGAGATAAGTCTCCCATCCCCTCTACCACATATTGGCATTCCCCAACCAGCTGATGAATGATTACTAGAGCAAAATCAGTTGCAAAGAGGGTGCTGCACCAAAAACCTCCCTGTGGTCAAGAGCAGAATGCCAGGATTGCCAGGAGTTTGGATGAAAGATGCCTCTTTGTCTGTAAACCATTGCAACCTACAAACTGGAAATGCAGAACGTTTGCCCTTAAATTACAAGCTGTGGCTCAATACTGAAAACAACGCAAAAACCCAAAAAGTACACTTTTACTTTAAAGGCGAAGGCTCTCCTTTTATGTTAATGACCCTGATGAAGGCCAACAGCTCATCAGTCATTACTAAAGTAAAGACACACTATATACTACAATTAATACAGCTTTGCAATATTTTCTAGATCTATCTAGATATACATTAAAAAATCTGGAGGTTTAATATGGGTTTACAAGTTAGTAAGACTCATATCTGGTCATAGTGAAGCAACAGATAGCAGCCAGTTAGGCTTTACTTTTAGTTATGTCTTGTTTAATTTCAACAAAATCTAAAGTATGCTAGTCCATCTCTCTGCTGTGGCAACTTACATCATGGATTACATCCAAGAATTATTCTGGCACAAAACCTCAGAAGAGTGTCATTTAAGCTTTCAGGTTATTTTAGTGATTACATCAACTTTTAAATTAGCTAGACTGTACCAACTAGGAGTGAGAGAGATCCAGGTTTCTCTCTGCTTTTACTCTTAAACCTAATCTAAGATTAAATTTGGTATCAGATCACAGACAAACAGATAATTACCTTCTCCATTTCTTTAAAGTCATCATCTAGCTTGGTTCCTTCCGCACCTCCAACCTTCTCACTGACTTTCTGTAATAAGAAATCAAAAGGAAAGAGACAGAAAGGGGAAGAAAGATGGTTAATAATTTCATATTTGAGAAGCTTTAATTACTCAAACCCACCCTCGGAGGAAAAAAACACCAAATTGTGTTTAAAGTGGTAATGAAGAGAAAGACTTGCTGTGAGATAAGAGCAAAGGCAGAAAAAAGGAAGTGTTGTACAAAATAATTTATGCAGAAAAAAAGAGACAAGAAGAAAAGTCAGTGTGGAGTGACGATAGCTTTCAATCAACCTTTGATCCCCCAGTGTTATTGTCTTCTGTTTTAATGCCATTAGAATACAGTGTTTCAGAGTGAGTCAATAACGGTGTATTTTCATCGGCGTCCTTGGCCTCTGCAGGCAGAAATTGAGCACTCTGAATTCTCAGACAGTCTCTTCTTCCTAAATAAAACCTCTTTCAGCGAGGGCCAAGCATCCCTCGACTGACGAGCCGGATTTCTGCATTCACTGCAATGCTTCAATATTTTTCTCAGAAACACATTCAAGCCAGCGGCGCCGGCGTGCTTGTAGACCCAAGCAGTCTGAATCTGCATTCGCTGTCTGTGTTCACACTCATTAGACGTCTCAGTGGATTGTAACACTGAACCTCCAGCGCTACAGTTTATTTTATTAAGGCTTTTGAACTGATGAATGTATAAAGAAAACATAATAATGTGAATTTTCTTTCCTGTGGTTTCTTTTTAGACAGACACGACAGTCAGCAGCAGCGCACCACAAAAAAGGCCGTTCAGATATTTTTACATTTGTTTTGAAACTTGCAGCTTTTTCACTATTACTGCTTTATTAGAGCTGAAGACATTTCTTTGTAAGAGCCTTGTCAGAGACTAAATGAACTCTAGCTGGGAATATTCAGCTGATTATATTACATTATTCAGTAAAATAATAAAAGGTTAAAACTTGCAATCACTTGTTTTGAGAATAAATTACATTTTTTGCTTCAAATTATTTCTTTTGTTACTGTGATCTTGGTGTGGATATTATGGAAATGTGGACATTTAAAGTGTCAAAATATGGGTTTAGACAACAGAAGACTGCTCAATTGTGACTCTACACAAATCTACCCAAATGTGATGGATATAATGGATTCATTTACAATCGCACCATCACAGTTCTGGGAGTCTGGACATCAAAAAGCCTCCTGGCTTCTCTATGAAGTCACTTCAGTATGGTTCTCATTTTGAATATCACAGGGCTCAGTTAACTAGTGAAAAATGATAACAAAGAGACCCCAAATTACCAAAGAGCCAAACCTGACATAACCATAATCACCCACAGAATGACCCTAAAGCTACATAAAAGGGCCACAAAGATGCCCAAAAAAGGTTTTAAGCCTAAAAAGCAAGAATAATAGCTGAAATTAACTCCAAAGAGACTCAAAAACGAGCGAGAAAAACACACTTGTTAATCTAAATGACACCAAAATGATGAGGAAACAATCATATAGAGAAAAAAGAACATCAAAGAGACACTAAAGGGCCACAAAAAGACAAAAGTCTACAAAGACCCAAAGCAGCCACAAAGTGACCACAAAGACACACAAAATAATAAAAATAAAACAAACGAGAAGGAAAACAGCCACAAAGAGACACACACACAAAAAAAAAATGGGGTAAAGAAAACAGCCTCATAGAATCACAAAGTTGCCGGAATGGCTCTAAAAACAAGCAAAACATAAAAAGCAACCAGAGCCCAACCATCCAAAGACAAGCTAAACAACAAAAAACAATTAAAACCGATTGAAAGCAACCACTAAATGGCCACAAAGACGACTTAAATTACCAAAATAATCCCCAAGACAAGCAGAACAATGCTGAAGAGACACAGAAGGAGAAACAAATGAGTAGAAAGAAAACAGAAATAATAAATATAAGACAACCCTCTGAAGTAAGGCAATTAAACACTTAAGAGACCAAAGAATCACAAAGACACACTTATCTACTGAAATGATCCTAAAGACAAGCCAGATTAACCACAAAGAGTCCACAGATGACCAACAAAGACACAAAGTAACCTCAAGTTATTCATCTCTTCAAGAAGAAGTAGCAGCACTAGTTTTGGTTCACTTAACCAAAATTGGATTATTTCCTTTAAAAAGCTCTTCTTTTGGTGTTTAGACTGGGAAAAAAACAAAGCAGGACCTAATGTTACACAACTACAGTCTTGCCTGTAATAACAAGTACATAGTGGAGCCAATGAAGTCTGCACAGCAAAGAAAGCAGACTCATCGAAAATGCTGTGACCTCCATCCGATTGCAATCACGGCGACGTTCAGTGAGTTATAGATATTGCCTTCCTTATATATAGATCTTTGTTCTGCTCTGCTTGTCACTGTGGGAGAGGGAGATGCTGCAGCGTGACACTGCTTGCTTGCTAATCGCCTCAGGTTGCAGGGAAGGAGGAGAGAGGAGGAGAAAGGGATTTTCCACAATCGTGACTCATATCAGACACCCACGCCTTAGTGAACCCATATGCACCTTTCCACTTATCTAAGCAGTAGATACCAGTAAATAAATGCATAAAATCAACATACGGCAACAACAGCAGACAGATGCATTTATGTATACTCATGCATTATGGGTTCCTTCGGGATTAATAAAGTATATCTCATCTAAATATGAATATTTAAACTGCTGAAACCGCTACTAATGTACTATAAGAAAATTGAGAACATTTATCCTAAAATCAGTGTTAAGTTTCATCCATGATTCAACCAAAATGTGCTGTATGATTAAAGTCAGATGTTAGAATGACAGAAAAGCATCTTTAAAATAAAGTTATTTCAAATAAAGTTTAAACTAATTAAATACAAATATTATAAACATTAACAGTCTGCAGTTTGGATGTTCTTGCTTTTTTTTTTTTAGAAAACAGAATAATGTCATTTCATTGTTTTTGTAATGCAAACAATTCAAATTAATAAAACCAATTAGCAAAATCACATACCTAATTGTTCTAGCTACCAAAGTCAGTAAATATGACGGTACAGCCAGGCCCTGTTTCAGTTTCAGCTGATAGCTCTGCCACACAACACACAGCAGAGACGTCTTGGACATAAAACCACAGCTGATGTTTCCTCACTTTCTGTTGATATTTGGTTAATTCTGGATGCATATATATGTATATGTATGTATGTATGTATGTGTATATATATATATATATATATATATGTGTATGTATGTATGCATGCATGCATGCATGCAGGTGCAGGCTGTGTAAAGATGCCCATGAAAGAATCCAGCACATAACAGCAGGGTGCAAGATTCTAGCAGGCAGGGCGTACATAGAACGCCATAACCGAATGGCCGGCATAGTATACAGAAACATGTGTGCCAAATACAGCCTGGAAGTCCCCAGGTCAAGATAGGAGACGCCCCCTAGGGTGGTGGAGAATGGCCGAGCTAAGATCCTGTGGGACTTCCAGATACAGACGGACAAAATTGTGATGGCTTACCAAACAGATATAGTGGTTGTAGACAAACAGAAGAAGATGGCCGTAGTGATTGATGTAGCAGTCCCGAATGACAGCAACATCAAGAAGGAGCACGAGAAACTCGAGAAATACCAAGGGCTCAGAGAAGAGCTCGAAAAGATGTGGAGGGTGAAGGTAACGGTGGTCCCAGTGGTAATCGGAGCACTAGGTGCAGTGACTCCTAAGCTAGGCGAGTGGCTCCAGCAGATCCCTGGAACAACATCGGAGATCTCTGTCCAGAAGAGCGCAGTCCTAGGAACAGCTAAGATACTGCGCAGGACCCTCAAGCTCCCAGGCCTCTGGTAGAGGACCCGTGCTTGAAGGATTGACCGCCTGCAGGGGCGAGCGGGGAAATATATATATAGATATAGATATATATAGATATATATATAGATATATATATCAACAAAAACACTCAGTGAGGAAACTCCTACACCCATCAACCACCCACACACCAACACATGGTGGTGACAGAACCCAGAGACCCCTACCAACTGCAACCCACAGTGAAGATCGGGGGGTAAGAATTATATGGCGGCTTAAGTGATTTGTGTTTATTTATTTATTGTGGCTAATAAGACTTATTGCTTATATTTTGTAAATAAAGATTTGGTCGATTGAATGATTGACTAATTGAGTTTCATAACCTGCAAAAATGATCAATTTGGTACGAGCCAATGAACTGGATTTGCAGTAGTCAAAAGTAACTCCACTTTAGCAGCAACAGTAAAATATGTCGTCATGCCAAATGTTAGAATTAAAGTGGACTTTTCTGGTAAGGCTACTATCTCCATTTCTGCACACATGGAGGCAAAATATGAAAACAAGCAATTCGTGGAACGAGCAGCTAAAAATGTGTCTGGTACAGATGTCACATGTCTTCTTCATCAAAGTAACAAGCCATGCAAGCATAAAGGTAAATATGTGTGTTTTTATGTAATGGCTTGTGCACCTGAGCACCTGTGTGTGCTTTTTATGACACAAGGCTGAGTGTCTCTCAGACAGGCAGAGAGAGCGAGGCGACATAATAATGAAAACATATAAATGATGAAAATGTAAAAATAATGAAAAACAATAGAGGGGAAAGAAAGTGAGAAGAACAGACAGATGAGGAGGAAGATGCAGTTACCATGGAGACAGGGAGCTGACTGCATCCTTTCATATTTCTGAGAACCAAACACACAAACACACACATCGGCAGCTCTTCTGTCGTCTGTGAGGCGGCTGCGGAGTGCGGTGCTGACACGCTGTTACGTAACTTCGTCTCTCTCAGCATAGTTACTTTCTTCTAATGTTTCCCTCTTTACTGTCCCGCCATACTGTAGGTGACGACCTGCTTTTACAGCTCGCTAATGTTCATTTTTCATCATCATCTAGAAAGGTGCTATCAGAGTCAGGTTTTCTTCACAGAGTTTTACAATATGTTATCAAAATATGTAATTTTGTTTTTGGGGAAAATTCACATTTACAGAGCTCTTGAGGTCTCCCTGTACCTCACAATAATGTTTTTAACCCTTTTCCTGTTTCAATACAGGGCTTTAGGCATCTGCTGATACGGGTTACTTTTCTGACACCAGTGTTAATTTAATAAGCTGTATTCCTCACCCTGAGGAAGAGGCTGGTAAGGTTTTAAACCTGCAGCTCGGTGACTGGCTGTCCCATTGAATTTTTACATTTTGCAAAGCCATCCGAAGTCTTCAAAACTGTGAGAAACCTTGACTTCCATCCATCTGAATTACAACAGCTTATCCACTCCAGGGTAGCAGGAGCTCTGGGTCAATCTCAGCTGCTATTAGGCAAAAGGTGGTCACCAGTCTAACCTGTGGCCAATAAAGAATCACTAGATAACTTAACATGCAGATGTATGGACTGTGGGAGGAAACCAGAGGAGGGAACACAGGCGGAGGGGA
The DNA here is from genome assembly GCA_015108515.1 of Hemichromis elongatus. Taxonomy (NCBI): domain Eukaryota; kingdom Metazoa; phylum Chordata; class Actinopteri; order Cichliformes; family Cichlidae; genus Hemichromis; species Hemichromis elongatus. Next base: position 2,220 of record VUQR01012788.1, on the reverse strand, counting down.
AACGTGCAAACACACCAGCTAGCATACAGACTTGAACCCTCCTGCTGTGAGGCAACAGTGTTGCCAGCCCAGGGCCAAACTTAAGTGAACATGCTAAGATCACATCATTCAAAGGATTTGGGTACTTAGACCTCCAACACTTTGACACTGTTAACAATGCTAGCTCTCCTGTTATCAACCCCCTGTGGGATACTGAACACCGAACTGAATAGACTGACTCTTTGTCAGACTTTTATCTGAAACAAATACCAAATCACTACATTTTCCTTTAACCCAGAAAGGCCAAGTTGTGTTATGACAGTTTGTTGTCACTACAGAGAGCTGGACCACCCTCAGGCTGTACTCTGCACCACTCTGTTTAGACACAACTGGAACATAACCTGTTCAGGAGCAATGGAAAAAAGAAGAAAACACATAAAGAAACATAGCTTTTGTCACATTCTTTTATAAAAGAATTATTATACCTTTGAGCGTGGTTGCCTCTGTAAATCACAAGGTATCTCACTATAATTTCCAAAGCAGTAAACACACCAATTACACTTTATCACCAGACAATTAGGCTGTTTTTTTAAACACAGAAAACAACCTACACTTACGGCTGCTACTGGCACTCGAATTTAAAAATGTCTTTTTTGGTGTTTCTTAGTTCTGACAGCACATATTTAAAGCACCTTCCTACAGTGTCATTACAGCATGTAATAACATAGTACAGCTGCAGTTGTTGAGGAGCAGCCGCTTCTACAAACACACAGTGTATTACCTTAAAATACTTCAACGCACTGTGGAAAACGGCACAGCGTACGTCTCAATAAGAGCATGGTTTTGTTTACATACAGTTTATATTTGTTTACATTTGATAAGTCTTAAATGCAAAGAGTGAATCACAGCACAGAGAGAAATATGCTAAACACCATAATTACAAATAACTGATGAGCTGATTTACTCTACCAAGAACACCGGAGCAACAGGGGCTAATCAAATGATTACTCTTTCATTGACTCCAGGCTGTCACATCTAATTTTACAAACATGACATTAGTCTATTTTTGAGTCGAAGCTCTCTTCATGCAGACAAGAGACACTAAACAAAACCTGGATAAAGTGATGACAGCGCGTTTACCCTCGAGCACAGCGCAAACATGACAGATTACAGGACACATCAACGGCAAAACACAATCTGATTAACACGAACGAAGTTTCTGTGCCGTTCAGTCTTCGTCAGGTCACAAAAAGCATCTGAACTACTGACGATCACAAACACACGAGTAGCTTTATACTTCCTAGATGACAGATTAAACCCCCCCCCCCACACACAAGCCTTAAAGAGGACCGATACTGCTTTTGTACGTTTTCTGTCCCATAAACATGAGTGTTTATGTTAAATTGACGGGACTGTTTCTCGTGTATTGCTTTCTACTCTGAGCACTCATAATGCTTTTTATTACAGACCACACACCCTCTTTATTATAACATTTGAGCACTTTCTATTTATCACACACAGACAGGGGGCTCTTACCCAAGGAGGCTTGGGATTAAACCATCGATCGTCTGATTGGTAGACAAGTCTACTAAGCTAAGTTTCATATAATGAGGTTTAATAAAGCTTTTCCCTTATTTACAAGCAGTCACCGCTAGGTAGCTTGTTCGCTCTAATTAACTTTTTATAAAATTTTAACTTCTTTAAACTTTCTTTAAACAACTGAGTGAAGCTCCACGTGTTTAGTTTAGCAGATTGTTTTTTTTCAGATGATGTACGTAGTACTAGCTCACAGAAATTTGTATCTAGGTTCAAACTGGGTGTGTCTTTCACTTTTTAGGCCTCCTCTTTGACTCCCATCACCCTCTGGAACACAAACTTGGAGTAATCAGGACATTACAACACCGGGCAGAAAATGTTCCCTCCAAGCCTGAAGGGAAAAAGAAGGAACACACACATGTAAAGGAAGCTCTCAAAACATGTGGGTATCCTAATTGGGCCTTCATCAAGTCAGCAAAGACACACAGAAAAGAAGATCAGACACCAGCGAAGGAGGATAAGAAAGACAAACGCAACAATATTGTCATCCCCTATGTAGCCGGAGTATCAGAGAAACTCAGGAGAGTCTTCTCCAAGCACGACATCCCAGTTTACTTCAGACCCAGCAACACACTCAGGCAAAAACTGGTTCATCCTAAAGACAAAACTCCCAAACACAAACTCAACAACGTGGTTTATGCTGTA
>VUQR01012787.1:3561-19955 GCA_015108515.1 Hemichromis elongatus | reverse complement strand
AATAATAAACCACAAATGAGGTGCTCCAGGGATTAAAGAAATAGCCATCATCATATTGTAAGGTAGACCCTACAATAATACATAGAGAAAAACCCAAAAATCAAATGACCCACTATGAGCAAGCACTTTGGCGACAATGGGAAGGAAAAACTCCCTTTTAACAGGAAGACACCTCCGGCAGAACCAGGCGCAGGGAGGGGCGGGGCCATCTGCTGCGATCAGTTGGGCTGAGAGAAGGGAAAAAAGAATAAAAGACATGCTGTGGAAGAGAGATGGAGATAATGACAATAATATAATTGCATGTTACATTTTACTAGATATTAATCCAAAGAAAAAATATGGAAATTTGCAGCTGAGAATGTACAGTCCCATCTATTTCTACATATTGGGTTCTCAACCGATCCTTCAATTCAAACTGTCGTTAAATCAACCATTGAGAAAACTGGAGGCACATTAGTCGCATGTTTTTGGTCGCCAGGTAAAATAAGTAAGTTATTCACTCTGGCTCTCTTTTTGGTCTCTATCAGCTCCTGGTAGAGACTAAATTCTGCACTATCACAAGCTGATTTCTAGCTTTCTGCTCTTCTGTGTTTTTAAATTTTTGCGACTTTGCCAAAAGATATTTAACAATTAGCTAGTTACACATTACAAAGCTCTGTAACACTATGAGGTTAAAATAATATTTATCACCACGAGTGACATCTTATGTAGGTCAAATTATTTTCATACTTTTGATACATTATTATAAAAAAAAAAAATACAGATAAAGGGGTCTTTAAGACACTCCAACATTATTCAGTGTTCAGGGTTAATATTAGGTCATTACACTTTCCCTGATTTTCTTTCCTATTTACTCTCACATTTGGAGGAGGATGCTGAGATTAAATGATGAAGAAATAATGAGGTCACAACTCATGAGCAGAAACTCACTATAAGCAAAAAAGCTTTGTGTTTTCAAAACGCAGTTCATGGAGAGATCTTTTGGTAGAAATAAACATGACTTACTGTAATATAGAAATGAATTATTTAATCTATTTATTAAACTCCCGTGGTCACCATAGCAGAACCAAAACCCAGCTGTGAATAGGAATTAGGACAAGACCCCCAGTGTCTAGATGTTAGTGCAGGTGGAGATGGAGGCCTGGATGGGTTCTGACTGAGTGACCAGGGTGAGGTGGGTTACATAAGAGTCCGAAAGACGTGATGACAGAAGAGCACTGAGAATTAAACTGGATGCTGAACTTGGGCATGAATAGAGTAGTGATGTCAAAATTTAGTCTGACAGCATGGGAAAGTGGAAGTCAGACTAGCAGATGTACACCCAGGAAGCAGGCAGATGAGTAAATTGCGATCTTTCTTACTTGACTTTGTTTTGTGGATCAAGCCTACTTTGTACAAACTCTTCAGATTCAGACTCTGCAGATTGTCTGCACCCAAGGTGCCGTATAACATAAGCAAGCACCATTTTGAACTGACTCATGCAAAGCAACCCTAGTAGAGTCGAAGAACAAAATTAAATTAAAAATGAGCAACCTTAATGAACCAACATAGTCTCCACCTTAGAGATTTCTAGGAGTTTTTTTTTAAGTGATAATAACATTGGGTGGATGATGGGACCAGGACAAGACCACAAGCACGTTTTCCAGTCTCCCCAGAGGCAGCCTGGCGGTCAAAAAGACTCTCCATGTGGGGGATCGGTTGACTTTTCACACTCAGTCACGTCCGCCCTAAATCTGCAGCAAATAGACACTGAATGACTCTAGGGTTAGCTGCATTTACATTGGATTTAGCAGTTGTTTTCGCTAACAATGACATTGTAAAAGGCAGAAAAATTCGGAGACTGTCAGTTTGTCTTCTTAATTGTACAATGATTTATTTACCAAACTACCCACTGAAGGGATATATACAGCAGTCGTTTGGTTTTAGTCTACTTTGTTTTAGTTCAATTCATATTTGCATAGCTAAAATGATGTAAGCAAATGAAATCAGCAGTTTGTTTGTTTGCTACAGTTAATACCAAAAATATAATGTTAGCTTTGAAAATACGTGGATAATCCTTTAAATGTTTATAACTGCAGTTTATAGTTTGCATTTATTAATATATTTAAGAATTCAGTAAAATTGGATCAAACTAGACAAAACTAGACAAACTATAACTATAATTTTAAAGCACCAAGCCTTTGAGTCACTGAAAGTTGGTGACTATTGGTGCATTTTGGAGTATGTTTAATTATAGGTCAAATATTACAGCTGACTGCATGGCTAACTGTATTAAGAGACCATCTGAGAATTTTTTTTCCTCAGTTTTGGTTAGTGAAATTCTAGAATATTGTATATTAAAATGCAACAATACAGTCTACAAATGCAGCTTAGTTAACCTAGTTTACTTTTTCACCTTACAACTTAGCACAACACCACTTGCCTAATTCCAATCACAAACATTAATAGATATCTCTATGGACAGTTTTTATTTCACAAAAATGACACAGGGGGAATTTAATTATAATTCCATGTAAATATCAGAGTTAGGCATGTGTCAGTTTTAACTAACAGGTGTGCTAACACAGGCAGCTGTAGTTGCAGGTATGTTAGCATCATTTTTTGCTAACTGGAGTCATCAAACTAGACCTGTTCATTGTTTTCACACTTGTTTTGCCTTCTTCTTTTCTTTTTTTATGTGCAGTTATCTGACAAGCTATATGGCTTGCTGTGGGGTGCAACTTGTCCAGTTTAGGTGCCTTACATGTTAGCAGTCTGTTACTTAGCACAAATTAGCAGATATATGTGTCTATGCTTTTCATCAGTATGCTATTAAGTCACTGAAGACAAAACTGAATGCAGAGAGACCCATAAACATAAACACCCATATACAGCACTCAATATGCACTCATGTCAACATGAATGTGTTGTATTAAGAATAAAAGCCTATAATTTACTTGAATCCAGGGCCTGATCTCACCCTGAAGTTTATTTTGGGCAGAGTGGCTTGTCAGTGTGTCACGGTGTAATACATCTTCCAATGGGGAAACCTGCAATTTTCCTGCAAACAAAAAGACAAAAAAGGAGCTTATTTTGTTGCATGAGGCAGTGCTGCTTAAGTCAGGGTCAGGACTCCTCAAGAGGTCCAAAAGCACAAATACTTATGTTATCTTATGTTTGACAAGAAAACCAAGGGAAAAAGTGACTGTTTCACTTAACGGATCACAATTTATGTCCACACTGGGGGAATAATCTGTGTTAAGGGGTCACAAATAAACTCAATAATTTTGTGCAAATGTGTGCAAAGGAACAGAGCATTTGTAGAACCATAATTTCCATTACATGTACAGATTATGTCACAATGGGCCCACGCAATAAGATGTCCTACATAGGGATTTACAAATATAGAGGATAAAAACAGAGCTTGTTTGAGGTTTTTGGAAGGAAAATCCAAAATCATATTATCACGCTTGCTAAAAATTGTTGAGTTCCCCGATCTGTGTGTTGCGAATTTGAACGTCTATATGGTTTATTTGTATCTCTTTATGGTTACATTTTAATTTGCAGTTGTTTTGTTTGTGTATTCTTTTTACATGTCTATGTAGTTTGCAGGTTTTTGTGTGTGTGTATATCACCTTTTGTTCATTTTATGTCCTTTTGTGTTAATCTGGTGTGTCTTTCTGGTAGTTTTGTGGCTTGTGACTGTCCCACTTTCTGACCGCTAGAGGGCGCCACACCCTCAGTTGTGAAGGCAGTGTTATGTCCCGAGTCGGGCGAGGCTGCAGTCACACACAGTGCTAATGACAGTAGGCAGTGGGATCCTGTGGCTCTGTCAGGCTGTGCTGATTGCATAATCTGTAGCACGGGGGTGATAAACACTCAAAATGCTTCACTGCATCAGCAGCTTGAATCACCACAGCAACACTCCCGAGGCTGTAATGATCCTTAAAGGCCACTCAGGCTTTATAAACAGCAGTGATTTTAACAGCACCATTTAACATCTATGAACTACGCCGAGATGACTGAACCCTTGTTTAAGTGTAAAAGGTGTAATTATGTATACGCCTTAAAATCTTATATATATGCGAGACCTGTGTGTAGTAGATGAATAGCACTGAAGGCAGTTTGTAACTTTGTATTCTAGTGTTGAAAAAAGCTGTAGTAACTGCAACCGTTCAGTTTAGTTAATTATACAGTAGTGTGGCTCACTGCAGTAACACAGTGGTTCATTTGTGTGTGCTGAATTTTAAATCTTCGGTCGCTCATGGCTGGTGGAAATAAACAAATGCAATGTTAATAAAAAAAAATGGTCTATACACTCACCAGCCAAATCTTCTGGGATTTTTCCTCACAAACATCTTTGGGGTTTGCAGAGGATGGTCTGAAATAAATGCCTTGTTGATGCCAGAGCTCAGAGGAGAATTTCTTGAAGCTTGCAGACTGCTTCAACCTGGTTATGCAGAAGAGCATGTCTGAAGTTAGAACACATAAAACCATGTTGGTTTGGTTGCTGCTTCGAGTATCACTCACAATAAATAGCTTAAACTTAGTTTGAAGTGTCAAATACGGTGTTTCAGGTCACTCAAAGCAGACCTTGATGAGGATTTTTAGACACTTTCTGGGTGGACAAAGAAAATTACGATTACATCTTACATCTTTGCTGCATTGGTGTTTGTAGGCCTCTGAATGGCCAGCATTTCTATAGAGTTAGGGTGATAAATGCCACCAGCTGCAATGGCATGACTTGACAGTGTTTGATGTGGACGTAGATGTTTTTGAACAGGAAAGGAGATTTGAAAAACACACTTCTGTATATGTGGATGCAGCTTTAGCTTTACAGCTATGCTGATACCAGCCTAGTTCCCCCACCCCAAAAATGCAACTGAGCGCACCAAGAGGAGGAACCATAAATACATGTAAACATAAAGGCAGGTCAGTGTGCTTTCTGTACAGGGAAGAGTATATCAAGAAAACATAAAGTCCAAAACAGATGAAAACCAAAAACAGGATGAGTCAGAAAAAGCCTACACACAAGAAGCCTGAGAAATGTGAGCTATCCAGAAGATGGTGAAGAGCCTGAGGACAAACACTAGATTACTATTAATAAACTGAGCGGCTGCGTGCTTTTTTCTGTATTAAAACAGTCCCACTTTGAACAAGGAGGGAGGCAGAGAGCTGCAGAGAGCGCCTGTGGGGGTAAAATGGAGATGAAAACATACAGCAATGAAGGAGGACAGCGTGGAGCGTTATGTCATGCAGTATGCAGCAGGGTCCCTGGTGCCGTCAGCTGTGCAGCGGTGCAGAAACAGAGTAGGAGTGTTATGTAATACTCCCAGAGCCTCTTTATGGGCGAAAGAAGCCCAGATTAATTAGCGTAAAATATGATAACACACAGTGGATGGGGTTGAAATAAAATGGTTTGTAATCTGTTGGCCCTCTGTTGCAGATGCACGAATCACCAGCAGCTGGAGACAGAATTAAATTACCGCTAAATATTTAGTCTAGTGCTGGTGACTGCACAGTGATCCTAAAAGTTTTTGAAGATCTGCAGGTTTAATGTTAAGGCACACTAATCCATCTACAAACCAAAGAGAAGGCCTGTATTAGTGTTGTTACTTTGGTGCACGCAACTGAAGCATCTCAGTCAAAAGCAGAGCGCCGTGAGAAATGAATTGCTGGAGTTTTCAGTGTATTCACCTGATGTGATAAAGCTCAGGTTAATATTACCCTTCAAAGCACTTGTTAATATTTTTATTTTAAGTGTGTGTGACAAGGAAAGATGAAACATCTGTTGATGACTAATAAATTCACTGAAGGAACAAGTCTTCTGTTCTAGTCATCAAAGATGGCATGAAGAAACAGCACCTCATTATTGTAATTAACTTTAACTATGTTTAATGTGAACTTTCTTCCCCACACCAATTGTAAGTTATTTAGATCATTAACCCACCGAGATCTAAGTTATCATCTGGGACAACCCCAAACCTAAGTCCAACCTGGGCAATCAGAATATGTCATTTTTAATAATTCATATCAGGAATAGTTAAAAGTGACCGTGTTTGCACTCAGGGGTGTCTTGTCAACAGTGGGACATACTGCAGCCTTCATTGCAATATCACACGTGACCATTGGGATAAACTGTTACCAAAGTGGACTGGCATTAAATAACCTTCGATGGTCTGCAGAGCCTCTGACGGTGTCGGAGGAGAAATGGAAAAAAACATTACAGCTTTGTCTCCTCAACAGACTGGAAATACTGGCTCAAGTCCGAGGCCCATCTGCCTCCTGCAGGGCTGGTTATGTGTTTCTGCTGGAAACCTCATCAGATAAACACTCAGCTCCGGTTCAGGACAACAGCTGGGAACTCTTTTTTTTTCTCTCTCTCCTCTGATTCTTCCCTTGGTTAGCATAATTTATGTTCAGTTTGATTCTTTATATGTAAAAGCTCAATGGTTATATCTCTGTGGCTGTAATGCTGGCATATGACAGGACAGTGATGCGAAAAGGGCCACACTTGGCTAGTTGCCACAGCAACAGCAGAAATTACTCACTCATTCCACCGCAGCTGCCCCGTATTTGGCCCGCAGTTATTACTGTGTGTCTCCACTCCCACGTATTACATCTGCAAGCCACTCGGAGCCAGATCTGCAATCCAAGAAAGAGGTGGTGTCCGAAATTGCAGCGTGATAGGGATTTGCAGGAAGGCCGAGAATCAGTGTCATAAATATCAGTTTTAGAAACCATTGTGGGTATTGAACTGTGATAAAAACAGATGTGGCTATTTACACCGAGTCCCCAATGAAAATACACAACCTTTCTCTTCTGCAGAGCATTGATTGCACCAAAAAGTCTGTCATTATGTGCAAAAAAAGGCCATTTCCATGTTTTTTTCACATGCACAGATAAAAATAGCATAAGTGGTTGTTAAAGATGCCATATTTTACGCAGATGCATTAGCTCTAATGTAAAGTGCCGTTTGATGTGATGGAGTCCTGGGAAAGCAGTCCACTTAGAGATCTTCAAGGTACTGGTAATGGCGTGAAGCGGGCACGCATCGGTCCTAGCTGCAGGAGGCAGCTGATGATTGTGCCACATCCCCTCACCTTTAACAGGACGTCTGTGTTTGGCATTCTAGCACAGGCTGTTCCCTTACATCCAACACTGACATCAATGCTTTATTGTTTCATAAGATGCTGCAGAGGAGACTTGCCTTTTGCAGCTGGAGCTGTCTGTTTTTATTTAAATACTGTCAGTGAGCTGGGAATGTAAAAGAAAAGGAGGAAGTAAAACTAACAGCATCATCGTTTTGGCTAATGATTGCTGGGAATATGTGTCAGGTGACCTACAATATCAATAAAACCGATGTTATAACACTGTAGAAAAAACAGGACAAAGCTTCTACACGGCTTCTGTCATCAGGTGTGGAATGTTGCCGGTCTTGTGATTGAAATGTGATATTAAAGCTCTTCCACCCAACGCTTTTGTTGGTACCCAAACTCATACACTGTGAGAAGAGGCTGAAACAAATGACTTTAAAGGGAGGTCTGGTTAAAATAAGGCTGATGTTTTTCCTCTTAGGAGAAAAAAGAATCGATAAAGAGAAGAGTGGTAGGCAGGGCAGCAATGACTAAATGGGTCTGGCAAATGAATGGATTGAGTGTACATGTGTACTGAGGTCAAAGAGAGCATAGAAAGGGTGTGCCTGAGGAAGAAAAGGAAAAGAGAAGAAAGGAGTTTTTGCTAAGAGGGAACTGCATATCTTAAATCATTTCCAATTACAAATATATGGGAGACTGTCATCTTCCCAGAAATAAATGTTCTTCATTGGAAAGCCAAACCTGGTCAACTAATCAAACAAAATGCTAACAAGATTACAGCAAAGTAGCAAGACATTATGTCATGGAGGACTTGGTGTGTATAGCCAAACTGCACTACTGCCCCATATATTCAATTCAATGCAATTTTATTTATATAGCACCGAATTACAACAGCAGTCACCTCGAGGCGCTTTATATTGTACGCTACAATAATCAGAGAAAACCCCAACAATAAAACAACCTGCTATAAGCAAGCAGTTGGCGACAGTGGGAAGGAAACCCCCCTCTTAACAGGAAGAAACTATCAGCAGAAGCAGGCTCAAGGAGGGCGAACCATCTGCTGGGGGGTGAGGTGAGAAGGTGCTGCATCATTCATGCAAAAGGAGCCAACAGGATACTGACCCCGACAAATATATACCAAGAAACTATCAAAAAGGATTGTAAATAAGACATGAATTTGTGATTAGCTTTCATGTCTATGGTCTGTATGAGGCTGACTGTGGGATGGGGGTGTTACATTAATAAACATTAAGAATCCAGTCAATCCCACAAACTACAGAACACCATCACTCTTACTGACCACTAAACAAATGTCCTCACGCCAAGGACATAAAGTTTAATTTAGCCCTCTGTTATCTGTGTTCACACTGCACCATGCAAACTATTGATGGCCTTAATGCATCTCCCCTTGTTGTGGGTTGCTGTCTCAAAATCAAGCTTGATGTGCATTTTTCTTACAAGACACTTTATATGACTGGGTTCCTATATGCACACATTACCCATCAGGGCCGTGTAGACAGGAGCAGATGAATCTGCATGTGGTAGCATGAAAAAAAGAACAAAACTTATACACATAAGTAGATCAATAAATAATAATTCACATGCAGCAAGTGCTGACTAATCAGGTAGTTGTATAATACTAATGAATCAGCTTTACCTGGTTGGCAGACTTCTGGCTTTAATGGTAAATTTACTGGTAATCATCTTTAAAGGACACCCCCACTAAAAGCTCCATCTATTAACTACATCCGTATTGATTCATAATTGAACCTTGTGGAGCTGATGTGGGTATAAACATCTAGATGTAAGGTTTCATGGTTTTACTGCTTAGCTTCTGCAGTACTGCCTCTTTGCCACACTACACTCTGTGATGCTGTGACAAAGCACCACTGTCGGCCTATGCAGTCACAGAACAAGCTATTTAGTGATGGTTTTAGCCCAACTTTATTATTATTATTAGGTGGAAAATGTGAGCCTGGCCATTAAGGAGGAAAAGCCTGGACAAAGAGATGGAGCTGGAAAGGATGTGCAGCACATCCTTTCTAGCTTGAGCGTGTGTTGACAAGATGGAAAGTCTTCTTTGAGGAGCTGCTGAATGAAGAAAATGAAGGATAGATGGAAGAAACTTGGTTTTTGTAACTACTCTTACTGCAGGACATTAGTTTACTGAAAAGTTTGGATTAGAAACACCTAGACAACCTGCTATTAAGAACTCATCTGGAGACATTTGGTTTATTTATTATTAAATAAATATATTTATTTATTTAATAATTAGGGATAATTGTTCAACACATATACCCCCCCCTCCCAAACTGATTTCATCAACATTACTACTATTCCCAAAGAAGTATCAATCATCATTCCTGCGGCTGTTTCTCAGTTCAAAGTGTACCAGTGTTTCTGCAAGAAATCTATGAGTCTATGATGCATACTGTTTTTTTCCTATCAGTGGGAATCTTCTGTAGGAATAAAATGCCTCCTTAATGCACACGTTTCTATTGTTAGCCGGCTGTCAGCTGTCTCTGCATTCATTTCCTCACTCATCCCTATGTTTCCATTTTCTTAGAGAAGCACAGTGGTTTAGATGCTGCTCACAGCGTCCCATGACACAGTGACTCATTCAAACGCGGCACATACTCATAGACATGGAAAATATAGATCTGACAGTACGTCTGAAAGGGCTTGGATCCTGGAATATCGTAGGTGGAAATCAGATTTACAGTTGTTTCTCACTGCACAGGAATGATGGTAGATGTTTTTACAGCTATTTTTACAGTCTAAAAACTCTAAGAGTTGGAGTAGGGTTTTTGTTTTATTCTCTGAAGCAGGGCTGACTGGTTTGCTGTCAAAGTCATCTCACAAGCTGCAATCATGGTACCCTACCTGGCAGGAAAGTAGATTTCTCTGCACATCACTGTCTCATGTTCTCTATAGATATACTGCAGAATAGTGCTTATCTAGCAGCCTGATCTTTGAACCTTTCTGTTCCTCCATAATGTTTTGTTTTAACTAGAAGAAAGACAACTGAGACCACTCTCTCAGGAATCTTGAGTCAGCTAATTAGCATCACTCACTGCTGGAAGAACCTCTCTGATCCTCAGCACATTTAGGTTCAAACGTGCAAAAATCAGTCCTTTGATTTCTGATACATTCTAAATGATTTGTATCATCTACAAAGTCATGTTTGACCTAAACAAAACTTCATGATGAACCTTCTTATTCTGTAGTGCTACAGACTGCTCTGGGTGTCTTTATATTGGTATTCCACCTTGACCCTTTTCTGTTTTTTACTTGTAGCTCCACTTTGTTATGTCCAAGCATAATAAACAACCTGAAATACTCTTGTTTGTACAGTTAGGTCTGTAAGTCTTTGTACAATTTTCTTTTTGTAAAATAAAAAAATTATAATAAAAATAAGTAAAATTATATTAACTATACAGTCATTTTTATAAATATGCATCCATCCATTTGCTACTACTTATCCTTTTTCATAAAAATAGTCCCCAATTTTTTAGAGGCTAAAATTAATTGTACACATGACTGATAAGCAGTTTGGTGAAATGAAACTGAGATAAACTTGAACCAGTAAGGAAAAGGAGAGAAACAGAGAAACAGCTCATGATCCCAAACATACCACATCATCGGTCAGTGGAGGCGATGTTATGGCATGGGCTTGTATGGCTGCCAGTGGAACAGAGTCTCTGGTGTTTATTGATGATGTGACCCGCTGATAGAAGCAGCAGGGTAAAATGTGAGCGTACTGGGCAGTACTCTCTGCTCACATTCAGCCAAATGAAACTGACACAGTCCTTTACACTGTGAATGGATAATGATCCAAATCATACTGCAAACCAACCTAAAAGTTTCTCAAGGCAAAGTTGGTCACCTGGTCTCAACCCAACACCACATGCTTTTCTGTAAATACAAAACGAATGAATGCGGATGGAGTCATTGTTAGACTAATTTTCATGGCCAAATTAGTAAAATTTTACTATATAAAATCTGGATTAACTTGCTGTCTGGCAGCAACACATGACTAGCACAAATGGCAGCAAGGACATAGAAATATTTAGCATGTAAAAGAGACCAGACAAGAAGTTTTCAGGGTTTATGACATTTTAAAGTTGGCAGTATCCTGTTAATACAGCTACTTTGCATCAAGGTTGAATGTCCCGTTATTATGAGCACTCTACAAGCCTTTCACCCTTTAAAACTGTGATCCTGTTTCCTTATCACAAGGCTGAGCTCAGTCAGACTAACCTGTGACTGTCAGCGAGTACTGGGACTGGGCCAACATGTAGGTCACTCCGTTTTTTTCCCCCGTTTATCACCCGTTTATCACCCTTACACTTCGTCAACGACAAAGCCTTCACGCATGTGATCTCAGCAGCGGCCAATCAAAACGTCCCCAGTGATGCTGTTAAAACCTTTACATGTTTGAGATAAAATGCAAGTTAGTCCATTTGCACATGCTGTAAAACTGCCAGCAGCCTATGTTAAATATTCTTTTAATTTCACTTGTTAATTCACTTTATTTGAGTGATGTTTGCATTCTTGTTTTAACTTTGACTTTCCAAAATCATATCTCCATGTACGTCTGCTGATTCACTTTTAATGCAACTCAGATCTGAGAATGTAGAATTTATAATCACCTTGCCAGGCTCGACTCCTCACAGTCACCTCTGCAGAGGTAATTAAAGATAAGAGGCTGCGTTCATGCACCATATCTGCTCTTGTGTGAACTCTGTTTCCAGGCACAGGGCAAGCCTCATATTTACACTGGGCATAGATAAGATACTGACTGACGCAGTACTTTTCCTACGGCTCCTACCTGATTATAAAAAAATTAGCCGTCCTGCTGCAATACAGATCCTCCTCCACAAAGAAATCTTAGAAGGTGGTGCACGTGTCTAAAGAAAGCAGTGCTACTTCTCTTTGGTCAAGGACGCAGGGGTCCAAGTAGCAAACTGTACACCATGTTTGGTGTAGGAATCATGTGGGCTTTTTCAGAGAAAATAACATAAGTACTTAACATAAATGCTGCAAATAACATTTTAAAAAACTGTGAGAGAGAGACCAGTTGAAATAAGGTTACAGTCCTTAAAAATAGAAACATTTTAGAAACATTTGCTCAATATCTTGTGTTTTAAAGAATTCACAGGCGTGCTGTCAAAAATGAAACGGACATTTTTAATCTCCTGCCGGGTAAATCCTCTCAGAGCTCCATGCAGAGTTTCTGCAGGACCCAGGAGCTCACAAGGCCACAGACACTGTAACAAAGACTCAGCTGATGGTGGCTCGGTGACATCAGCATGAGCCAGAACAAAGCCTCGCCTCCGACCTAACGCACTGCCTACCAGGCAGACCGAGTCACCTGCAGGTGTGGATTCGCCCTGAGAGCACTTTTAGATTTCAGGACAGGAAATGTTCCAGAGGTCACACAACTGCTAATTATCTGGAGAGAAAACAACAAATTCAGGCAGAGAATTAGAGTTTAAATATGTCACACCGCATGTATTCTAGGTTACTGTTTTCCCAGGACCATAATGGGCCCAGTGTGTCTACTGATGAGTGCCCAGTTTCTCCGTTGGATCATTGCCAACGGTTCTGACATTAAATGAAGACGAGCAAAGCTGCAGGCAAATGCTGATTAACCCTCCATTGTTGTCACACTTTGAGGGCGACCCCAAGCCTTTAACGGTTGGCTGCTGTCCAGACTGCTGCGGTAATGCTGGTGGAGGGTCACAGCAAGATGGGCGGTGTTAAATTTTAATGAGCGTGGTTCCCAGGGAAGGTTGGGGGCGGGGGTCCATCCCAGTGGACACTATTATCTAAATCTCATTTTTCCTCCATCTCTGGAACTAATATTCGCTGCTGTCTAGATGTCATGTGACTCCTCACATGACATCTAGACAGCATATGATAGGATACAGTGAGAGTTAAAGCGAGTTTTAAAAAAGTCAAAACAAAAGAGGTTCCAGCTTCTCAGATGTAAGATCCACTGCTTTTCTCTGTTTCAGACTTTTAAATAAAAGCACTCAGTGCTTTAAATAAGTACAGAGTATGTACAGGTAAGATCTGTAAACACTCAACTTCAGGCAGCTTTTTCTACTCCTGGTCCAACTGCCATCAGATCACTAACAATCTCCTGTGTAGTTTGGGGCTTTGATATTCTGTCCTTATGACACCATAAAAATTCTTTGAGAAGAGCAAACTTACAAAATCAGTGGGGCATCAAATAATTATTACAGTTTGGGTACTTTTCTGCAATGCCTCAGGCTGAAGATGCATACATAGATAAAGTGAGCCGGGCCTTGGTGTTTACCTTCAGAGTGAGCTCCACATGGTAGCTGGTCAGCTGACACAGAGAGTAGATCGGCTGCAGGTTCAGGTTGCAGGGAGGCCAAATAAAACATGCAGTACAAACAAACACATCATTGGTTTCACAATTCAGTACCTGCAGCTTTCAAAGCTCACTCTACTAGACAACCGCCAAAAAGCTCCAGGAGACGGTTTTGTGGACGCTGAGGACACACACACACACACGTTGGGTTTTCATATCTTGTTGGGACATCTCATTGATATAATGCTTTCCCTAGCCCCTTACCCTAACCATCCAAAATAAATGTCTAGCCCTGACCCTTACCCTAACCATAACCTAATTGTAACCCTGACACTAAAACCACATTTTGAGTCTCAAACATGGCCCTTGTGGGGACCGGGATTTTGGTCCCCACAAGGGCTGTCGGCCCCCACAAGAATAGTAAACTTTCAATTTTTGGTCCCCACGAAGATGTTAATACCCGTCCACACACACACACACAGAAAAAACAAACACCATTTGCATCCCTACAGTTAGTGTTATGGCTCCACTTTATGGAAAACCAATAAATTATTCATTATATGCACATGGTGCTGTTGCAACATTCTGCCTTTTGTTGCATATAATAACGCTGTATTATAAAAAAGCAACCAGATTATGCAACTGAATAATTTCATGCCTATTTATTTCCGTGTTTATAAATAAACAGCGACTAAAACTGATCAATTGTAATGTAGGAAATGACTGGAACAAGCTCTGCATCAATATTTCATACAGTAATTAGATCACAGAGGAGGCCGGGATGGAAACATTTGTCCCCCGCTGACCGTCACTGTGACAGAAACTGGGTCACAGACCTTTATCACTGCTGCGTGACACGATCAAGTGTGCTGTTTTTTATACTGCGTCGCAATAAATAGGAAACATTACCTCGAGTGGCTGATGAAAATCAAATGAGAGAGCAAAAATATGAGCTGCACAAGATATATAATGAGATGTGGCCTAGACAAGGCTAACTTAATCGGACTCACCTGACTCACCTGAAGATGCACTAGTGGACAACTTGGCCGAGTCAAAACAAGAAGCAGGATTCATCCTCTGAAGATCATGAATGATCTTGTCAGTAGATAAATTAGCAACTGTTAAAATGCTTCTTGGCATAGTGTTCAGGAATAGTTCTCCCGGACAGTCAAAGCTCCTCTTTGTTGGCTGTCTTTTGTTCTGTTCTCTGTCAGGATGATATCACACTGCTTCAATAGCGTTCAAGTTCAGGCTCTGGGGAGGCCGGTCTTCAGCCCCCGCTGTGCTTTACAGATGGCTGTAGACACTCACTGTTGTACCTCCTCGGTCTGATGACACCGAGACGACAGGTGACGACAATTTGAACCGAAGCTCTCACATTTTACTCATTTGGATTTATCGCTTGGCATACCTCGGCCTTCCACTGAGACCATTTCTGATGAGGCTTCACTGAACAGTAGAAGCATCAGCTGAAGGTTCAAATGCATCTCTCAGGTCCTGTGACAGCTGTTTGCTGGATTTTTCATATTTAGGCTAAAAAGGTTATTTCATGAGTTATTAATTAAATAAACACAAGTAGAAGGTCCGAAACAGGTTTATATACAGCTACATAAATTATTATTTTTTTTAAATTATTTACATTTTTAAATATTGTACCTTTAAAATCTTGCTTTATGAATACATTTGAGTACTGTTTTATACTGTAGTCATTAGTGCAAACTCTCTTCTAGAGTAGATTCCACTCAATCCTCGGAATTTTATGTATATAAAAGCTCTCAAGTCTGCAAATCATGTTCCAGTGCATGCAGGACTGCAGCTCTGCTGACCTCTGACCTTTAGCACATGAATTACCTGCTGCTAATTTCATTACTGGAAAGCGATACACACATAAACACTAAAACACATCTACTGTAGAAATGGCCTGGACATCGACAAATGCAGTTATTGATCAGATAAAATCCATCTCTGCTGCTGTTTTGACAGCAGCCTTTGTGTAAGAGGTTTATTTGAACCAACGAGCAACAGCACAGCTTTACTCTTTTCAGCCTCTAATCTAATCATCGCTACTTTTCTCCTCTCCCTCTCGTTCTGTTTTAGTCCCACCAGGATTAAAGGGTTAAAGGAAAAGAGCACATACACTCAAATAAAAGCAGTTAAGTGTCCACATACAAGTAAAACATCATCCAAATAATATCAGATATTTGCATGTAGACTATAACTGTAGATGGTGAGGAAGTACCTCAGCAGCTACACCGGGATGGAGGGAAGTTTCAGAATAGAATCAATTCTTTATTTTATTGTATTCTAAGTCAGTTATGAAGCAGCTTTCTAAAAATCAAGTCTATAATTTTATTTTAACATTGTTAAAAGAGAAATGACCAATTCATTAATCTTATAAAAAAGCAGCTTTAAGTTTCCCCCGATGAGAAACAAAACAAACTATATTAAGTAATCGCTTGTCTCATTCGTCCTTTACCAAAAACCTGTTTTGAAGTAAAAGTCTTTCCTCAAACAACATCTCAGTTATTTTAGTCTTGAAAATGCTATCTCTGACTTAACTTGCCATTGTTATCCTATCTAATCAGAGGCCTGAAACGCCCTCTCGTCTCACTCCGATCGTGACGCGTGACGCCTCGTCTCATGCAGCTCTCCCCGCTCTCTGGCTGCGAGGTTTCGGGCCTGGATATTTGCCGGCTCAGGAGGGCAAAAGACAAGCTGATTATCGGGCAGATTTCCAGCAGCTCAGAGCTGCTATTCCCGGTCTGAGCTGAGAACTAGACCCTGAGGAACAGCCGCTGCTGCTGGTCTGCAGCTGGGTCGATTGGCTGAATGTTGAGGCATCATTTCAGCTTCGATTACATGACCCAGTGTTCTGAAAGCTGACGAGTGATTTAATGAATGCCACGAGGACATTACCTATCCGACTGTACCAAATTAAAAATTTAGTGGAGGGGGGGGGGGGGGGGGCTTGAGAC
>VUQR01012786.1:0-10031 GCA_015108515.1 Hemichromis elongatus | reverse complement strand
GGAATGAGAATCAGCACCTCAAAATCTGAGGCCATGGTCCTCAGCCGGAAAAGGGTGGAGTGCCTACTCCGGGTCAGGGACGAGTCCTTGCCCCAAGTGGAGGAGTTTAAGTATCTTGGGGTCCTGTTCACGAGTGATGGGAGAGGGGAGCGAGAGGTCGACAGACGGATTGGTGCAGCGGCTGCAGTGATGCGGACGCTGTACCGGTCCGTTGTGGTGAAGAGAGAGCTGAGTGTAAAAGCGAAGCTCTCGATTTACCGGTCGATCTACGCCCCTACCCTCACCTATGGTCATGAGCTGTGGGTAGTGACCGAAAGAACGAGATCGCAAATACAAGCGGCTGAAATGGGCTTCCTCCGAAGGGTGGCTGGCCTCTCCCTTAGAGATAGGGTGAGAAGTTCAGCCATTTGGGAGGAGCTCAGAGTAGAACCGCTGCTCCTCCACATCGAAAGGAGCCAGTTGAGGTGGTTCGGGCATCTGACAAGGATGTCCCCTGGGACGCCTCCTGGGTGAGGTTTTCCGGGCTTGTCCCACTGGGAGGAGACCCCGGGGCAGACCCAGGACACGCTGGAGAGATTATATCTCTCGGCTGGCCTGGGAACGCCTTGGTGTTCCCCCGGATAAACTGGAGGAGGTGGCTGGGGAGAGGGAGGTCTGGGCTTCTCTGCTTAGGCTGCTGTCCCCGCGACCCGGCCCCGGATAAGCGGAAGAAAACGGATGGATGGATGGACTTAAAGAAACACTTTGATTTTTAACTTACTTTTTGTTTAATTTTGAATTTTTTGTTTGGTTGAGTTGTAAAGGACAAACACTGGAATGGACTTTAAACACAATTACAGTGGAAAAAGAAGCTTTGTTTGTCTTTGTTTCCCTCCCCACATTATTTTAATAGAAAAAAAACACAGTGTTTTTGTTTTTTTCTTTACTGCCTTTCTTTATTTCTTTTCTAAGTTTGAGTAAATGACTCGCTGCTGCATTTGCTCACAGCTGAAGGAGGGTGCCATTAAAACAAGGCTATTATTTATTTCTGTTGACTGCTTCTGTTAGAGTCAACCTACATTATTAGCAAACTTTGCTCATGAGCAAAAAAAATACATAAATAAATATAAAAAAATTTTTTTCCTCCAAATCACTAGCCTTTTTTAAAAACGCATCGACAAAGGGAAAATCATTATTGTGTTAATATCATACCTAACTGCAGAGCTGGTGTTCCTGCCTGCTGAAGTTCAGAATGTCTTTGTGTTCCTAGTTGGCTTACATGTATTTGTCCAGCAGAACGGCTCACATCTTCATCTGCTGGCAACTTAGGAGATGCTGCCCTCCTCTGTGAACAAAATCACAATTTAATTCTGGCAGCATTTCATTTAGAGGAGTTCCTGCATTACTACATGGTTGGTTTGCGGCCATCAAATGAAACTGAGCAATCAACAACTCAGCTTGAGACAAGCTAATGTCTGTTGTAAAAACCATCTGTTACTTGATAACCAAAGTAGAGAGTTCATTCAATCATCCCATACAGCTCTGATTCCAGTTTGGTTTACAGACTGTAATGATCCTCGTATCAAGACGGTGATTGTTTTCTATATATAAACAAAGCATTATTGTAATCTAACCTCTATATTTCAGTTAATTTTATTAACAAATCTGCGGTTTTCGGGTCTTCGCATTAACAGTTTATGTGACCAGCTTGTTCGGTCAATTTAGTCATCAAAGTGATTTATTTGTAACTAACAGACTCAATGGACCGACAAACTAGAAGCAACAGATTACATTTAGCCTGGTGTCACTCAGGAGACTAACCGTTGACTAACCGTTGACTAATGTGCATATTCTTTACGTTAATCATTTGCAATTTGACAAGGAACATTACACTGGAGAGAGACTTAGCTAAACTCCGTAACCCGAGGGTAACGTTATACGCTAGTTAGCAAAGCGGTTAGCAATTAGCTAGCTAGCCAGCTAGCTACTAATATCACCAACACTGTGATAATATTCACATTTCCCACCTTGAGAATGACTTTAAAGCCTCCCGAATGACGAGTTCCAATGTAATCACATCAAGAGACAAGCTGAATTTATGCAAATTACCTCTGGAGGTTCCATGCTGTCGTTTTTGTTGTTGCTGCTGTTGTTACTGCTGACAGTCCGCCATAATTAGCGCGCCTCCACCTCTTCCTAGCAACAATGGGGGTTGCTAGGAAATACAAGCTAGCGACAGGCCTTCGTCTTCTTCTTCTTCGTCTTCTGTTTAATGGCACCTTACATCCCCTTGTGTTATATTACTGCCTCCTTCTGATTCGTTCAGTCGTAATTTGATTACGACTGAAAGATCCACAGCTCACTTTGATCTCCAGTATCTCTGAAATTTGTATAGTTGTAATTGGCGCTCTTCTTGTTTTACAGCACTCCTATTACAGATTATAATAGTCATTAATTCCTTTTATTATCATTTTTTGTCCATAATTGTCCCACTTACATTATTCAAATAATCAAATAAAAATTT
Source organism: Hemichromis elongatus (assembly GCA_015108515.1). Taxonomy (NCBI): domain Eukaryota; kingdom Metazoa; phylum Chordata; class Actinopteri; order Cichliformes; family Cichlidae; genus Hemichromis; species Hemichromis elongatus. The sequence continues at coordinate 7,528 of VUQR01012786.1, read as the reverse complement.
AATAATAGACAAAAATCTATTTCTCTGTCTGGTAGTTTATTAGTTTGAGCAGCAGGTGGCGGTGCTGCATAAAATAAACGAATCCACCTAAAACTCAAGCAAATCAGTTACAAGTCATGAATTAACCCGCTTAAATGATAAGAGTCACTAAGGACCAGCTAATTTAACAACAATAACACAGCATTGGGAATCTGAGGATTTCTATTTTAAAATCTACAACGTTATGAGTAACTAAATCTTTAATAAGTTTATTCAGAAACTTTTTTCTTTTGGCTTGTCAGAGTAAAACTTTGATGTAGCAGATGTAAAAGCTGCTACATCTTATTCCAAAACAGCAGCCAAGGGGCTGCGAGTGAGTTAAGGGGTAAATTGAGTTAGTGGTTCACCTTACCCCACCATAAGCCACTGAAGTTGAATTAAATCTCTGACATTTAAACTGGTATTTTAATGTAATATCACATAATTGGCTTGGATTTTGTAATTTGTTTTAGTTTACTGAGTTTATTTGATTGGGACAGAGCACACATACACACAATTCCTCCTGTCATGAGGAGCAGACCAGACCAGAATGTTGTCATAAATATAATTCCACCTGTAGTATCTAATATCCTACAAAGTTACATATGAAAGTAAAGTTATCATGCTAGGAAACTAAACAATAAAAGACTAGGGTTCATTGTCCCTTTATACAGTCATTGGTTTGAATCTTTGTCTGTTAAAGCTGTGTGACTAAGAATCAGCTTTTTTTTTGCAGGTTGCAGGCCCTTGTATGTATTTTTTCCAGCCCTTATGAGTTCATAAGTCTAAGTGATAGACACACTAATACACCGGTAATCAGCTATAATCCTTAGCTTTACTAAAGGTTTTATGCAGCACATTGGGTTTCAATGTGTTTTCTTTTCTGCTTTTTTAACTCTACTGAAATAGAGCTTAATTTCAGTGAGGATCTTGTCAGGTCAAAGGTCAAAGCTGCCACTTCCCTTCCTGGAAACCTAATGCTTGTGGTCAACATGAACAGCTGTTACTGGCATTGTTGAAAGCTGCTCTTTTTGTTTCTTTCCCATCCCTTTATTTAAAAAGCACTGGGCAGCCTGCCAGTGTGCTTTTTTGCGTCTTCATTTACAATCCCACCTCGCTCTCTCACATCCATAGCACGCTCGCACACTAACGCCCGGCGGAGTGCATGAACACATGAGTACACACATGCAAAGCAAACCCCTGAGGGGTGCCCAAAAGTTTCCGGTCTGGAAGGCCGGACACAGAAACTCAGGAAAAAATTGGGTGTCAGAGAGGTCCATGGGATAGTTTCTCCCTCTTTAAGTGTCGTTGCTGTTTTACAGGCAACAGAAACAGCTCTCCATCTGGTTTTCCGTCTTCCTTTGTTGACAGGAGAGTGTGCTGGCATCATTCTGACTCAGGATAAATGCCCTGCTGATACACAATAGAAGATGGCATTGATTTATTTATTTATACACGCTATTAGGCACCGCTTTGAGCTCTTGGCTTTTGTTTTGCCAACATGTATAACGTCACAGGTGTGATTCAGACTTTTGTTGTGTTATTAAAGTAAAATAATTTAACAAGATTTTCTCTGCCACATTTTGAGTTGGGGCAACGCGGGACACTGTGTAAATACAATGGACCAGCTAGCTTGTTATTGGCATCAGTGAAGGTGTGATGGGTGGTTATTAGGCACCATTAATGCTAACATACTATACAAGTTTTGGAGGAGCATACGCTACAGATGTGCTTCAGCATGTCAACGACAGTAAAAGACTCCAGGCTTATCAGAAACATTATAAAAACTAAAAAATGACAGGGGAGGTAACAAACTGTCAAGCACTTGATTTATCAAACAAAGTAAAAGTACAATACCAAGCTCCCAAACGCAAACAACCTTTGATATGTTCTTTTCTATACCCACCCCCCTCCCCCACACACGCACTATTCTGCCTAAATCCATTTTGTTATGAGGCTAGCAAAGGTTTCAATTTCATTCTGATGGTAAATGCTTGCTAAGCAGTCTTTGACCTTTTCACAATTGTTTTACATGAAATCTGCAATGTTAAACACAAACCTTTTAAGGAAATGCTGTGGGGTGCGACATGGAGGCTACTGTCCTTGCGTAAGCATATTGAAACCATATAATTACATAAAGTAACAAAGCTGTGCAGGTTTTAGATGTTCTTGAGTTTCTTCATTTGAGCATTTACCCGGATCTTTTCTTTGTTTTCTGGTCTCTTGAAACAGCCTCAAATAATTGTCTTAGTAGTGCGAGAAAGGAAGCGTTTTTGAAATGAATAATAAAATTTCAGTTTCAGTCTAGGATATGCTGTCATTATATCTTAAATCACTATATCTTGCCAGAATCTGCACTTTGTAAAAGGTAAAAGGCTTCAGTGTGATTCTAAATGCTTTCCCAGAAGTCTTACAGCTGGTGTGTTACTGTAATCTATTACACAAGCTAATAAGGAAGCAGTGCCAGACGGTGCTTTGCTGATGGGAAAGACAGAGGAGGCTGTGCAGCCTGGTTTAGGTCATTCTTGCATTATCTTACTCCCTAAACGAACAGCACAGAGACACAACCATGAAGTATTAAAAAAAACCTGCAGGTCATTTGACATGCAAAACAAGAATGAGGTTAAAGTTTTACTGTAATATAGATATAATTATTTAGTATTGGCAATTAAACTTTATCTTATCATTGCTTTGTGGCTATCTGTGGAGGACTGCCAGCCAAAATTAAAAATTTGAATGCACAAATTATATCAAGTCACATTAAAAGTTAGTATTTCTAATTTGATGGCTTGTTCATTCATCCTCCTGTATTTCAGTTTCCCAAACCCTTTAAAAAGTCTGGGAGCTCATCTCGCTTCCACCATGCCCTCCACATCTAGAGGAAGGTGAATGCCCTTTGTTCTAATATGCCATATAGAAAGTGATTTTATTTGACATCATATAGAGATATTAACTTCAAATGGATATGCACAATTTCTTTTTTTTTCATGTGTGTTCTCATTTTTAAATGATGTGATCGGAATATTCAGAATACCCACTGAATATTGGATCCTGTTTCGTGCGTCTTGGTTCTTTATGAGCCTATAAAAAGCTGAAGAAATGTAGATTCAAAGGTCAGACTGAACTCTTTTATGACAGGTAAACTCTGAACTTTACAAGTTGAGATTCTAGGTGTCAAGTGCCAAGGTGCAACTCTTTTGCTTTATATTTCTTCTGAACTGGACCATAAACTTGATAAACTTTGAACCATAAACTTTAAGGTATTTAGTGTGGCTTAGTTTCAAGTCTCCAGATAGAGTCAGCACACTTGAAGGAGGCATGTTATATCTGAAGTGCAAACAAACCTCTCACCCTGATCTAATCTGACTCTGAAAATCCCCTAACCAAATAAAATCTTCATGGCTGACATTATGATAAAATGTGTGAAGTGTAAGCACCATGAAACCGAAGACACGAGACCCTCTGATCCTCCTTCACCTGTGGTTATCGCCCCATGAGCATGACGGCATACACAGCCACCAAACAAGCTGTTCCCTTTCTGAGCCGAGCGCCAGACAACACTGACTCTTTGAGACCGATCACAGAGACCAACTGAGACTTGTCTTAGACCAAATGCCAAGTATCCTGAAGGCATCTTGCACATTGCAATTACTCTTATGATAAAAAGAAAAAGCCTTGAATACCCTCTTTGCACACATTTGCACTGTGTTGTTTAACATGTGCTGCATATCCACAACCTCCTGGTATTCCCGGCTCTAATAGTGAAACGCAGTATGACTAAAGCTCTTTAAGTTGCACATTGTGATGGTAACTAGACCCTTCAGACTCTTTTTTCAGAAATAATTCACAACAGTTGTTTCCAGGTAAGAGGATCAGATCAGTCAATCCACTTTAGGCTGCAGTTGGTGAAAGTGGGAATGAAGAACTCCCGTTTAACAGAAAGAGATCTCGAGCTGAGGCATAGTCATGAAGGGGCTCTCATAATCTATCACAACTGGTCAGGGGGTGAGGGCAAAGAAAAGAGAATGAATGGAGATCATTGAATAAATGATTAAATAAACAAATGACTTAAAAAAGATACAAACACACCACAAATTATGTAATAAACAATCACAAACATTCATTGATTTTCTTAATAAATGAGTTGAAACACACATTGAATGGGTGCCCTCATGGAAAAAAAAAAGGTAAGTGAGGTATTAAAAATGATGATGTTTCTCCATTTCACAGCCATTAGCTTTATTTGCAAGTCTTAAGAGATGCCTATTTTAGAATGGAATCATAACTAGAGGATCTCCAGGTAACAAACTGTAGGTAAAAATGAGACCTTTCATATGATAGAACCTGTTTAAACCAGCAGCCTATCTCACATGGTGATGTGACCCTTGAATGTTTACATGAAATGCTCTTTTTGAAGCTTCCTCCAGTGAATGATCAGAAACCGGACTGAAAATCAAGAGCACCAATGCTTGTCTCTGTTACTCTATCTCACAGACAGACATCATTGCTGGTTAATGTGTTTTATGTTATTTTTATGTTTTTTTTCTCGCTTTTTCGCTTTTTCCCTGTCCTGACTATTTCATTTGGATATGTACTTATTAACTTATAAAGGATTAGATCTCGAGTAGAAGTAAATTAGTACCTACTGTTGTTTGGGTATAGTATGCACATAATATGTGCAATTTTAGATTTGAGATATTTAATATTGTTTCTTACACATGGCACATGGAGTGTAAGCATTGTCATGGATGGTACTTACATTTCCCTTTGTTTTCTTGATATGAAAGCATCCACAGAATAAACTAAGATAAAATAAGAATCTTAGACACAGGGCTCAAAAAGACGCAAACAAAAACAAACTTTAAATTGAAAAGTGGAACATTTCAACCCTCCCCCGTGTACCTCAGTATACTGGTGTGCTTACTTAGATATGGAAAAGTTATTGTTTAAAAAATGAGCTTATTCAGAGGTGGGAACATTTGTTTTCAGATTTTGTTGATTTTAATCTGTCTGACCTCTTGAGATAGTGATTCAAATTACTCAAACTAAATAGTTTTGACAAAGTTGCAGAGTGATGATTTACATTTTGCTTCAACCCCACAGTAACAGGAAATGTTTGTATTTCTGCCACACTCAGCACGTTTTCATGCTGAGCTCTCCTTTTAGTTTGGTTCAGTGAAAATCATCAGCATCGGCTCATATTCAGCGGGGCAAAAGCTTGTGGATCTTGCACTTTTGGATCTTTAAATTGTGTTTTGGCTTCGCTACCCAAATGGCAGATATGGGAATTCTGTCACAGCTCATGCAGTAACTCTACGGTGCAGAAGATATGTGTGAATAATCATCTCTCCTCACGTTAATAATTTATTTGAGTGTAAGAATGATGAGTATCGTTTCAGTGATTTCATTAATCGTGTAGTTACACTTGGTGCCATGTGCAACATTTTCTCCTATCAGGTGAGAAAGACAGGTGTTACGACCCCTCCCTTGTCTGTGAAGTATAGGGGGCACGAAGGGTGTGACATACAAGGGTAGCAGGGCAACTCATAGTACTTACAATTATTTACATTTACACCATTAACATAAGTAGGAGGGGAAAAGGAAGCAAATTAATCTTCAGGGTCTCCGAGGTCAAAAGAACACAGCCCTCCACTCTTCCTGGAAATAAAGGAACGCAAAACTCTACAGTGAAATCAAGAAAAGGTACGAAGCCTAAGCTTTCTGGCTGGCCACAAAACAGGAGAAAAGGTTTGCATAAACAAAGATGGAAGAGCACCCCTCCCAAGCTTCTGCTAACCTCTGAGTGCTTTGACTAAACAGCAAAACAAACGACATCCCACAAATTTGCCACCTTTATCTTTCAATAATAACTGAAGCTAGACAGGACTGACGCAGCAGGCGCACACTTTCCAGTTATCGATGGTTAAAAAAGAGGGCGAAGCGCTTGTTGCTAGAGCTTTATATGCTTTTCCACAAATGATCTTGATGCTGCTCAGCTGGTAATCAGGTGTGCTAACCTGGAACAGAGAGGGAGAGAGGGAGGGGAGGGAAAGCAGCTCTCTTCCAAGAAGAGGCTTAAAGCTCAGTGGACATTACAACAGGTAAGAAACTTATTCTACTCACTTCTGAGTAAAACCCCAGTTTTCTTATAAATCACTTTAGACATATGATATGTTTAAGTTACAAACCCTGTTATACCAACTCATGTTAGTTGCTCTTGATTTCTACATGTAGGGAGCCAGTTGATCCTTATTTATTTAATTCTATTGAGCAAATTTTTTATGATTGTAATTTTTTTTAAAAGTTTTATTTTCAACAGTTTCATTGTGCACTGAAGATGATGTTAGTGATTCTGTCTGGAGTTTATCCCAGCTACAGCAGACAGACATCTAAGCAGACAAAAAAAGCTCTGTTTAGATGGGGGATTTGAACCCATGACCTTGCTAACATGAGGCAACAGTTCTAACCATGGCTCCACTACCACCCCACAGGATCAGTGTGCTGCTTTATTAATTTGCCCAAGTACATAATGTTCATCTTACACCATTTTTCACGTGCCTTCAAACTGAGAAGCAACAAAATAAAAAGATAAAAATGTTTTAAAATCGAGATTAAAAATATCAGCTGCTGTCCATTTTTAAGCCTTTTCTACAATTTTTTGGAGGCTCTCTGAGTGGATTGCTTTTAAGCGGAAAGCGATAATATTTTCTGTGGGCGATTGTGCCAACAAAAACTGACTGTCAAGTAAACATTAACCTTATGTTCTTTTAGCAGATCAGGAGATGTCAGCAGCCTGGCTCCACCCTTATGAATAAACTGAGTGTCATTATTATAGCTGCTTTGTGTGGGTTTACTTGTTATCTGCCAACACGACCCTGAGTTTTGTGTGCATAATGAGCAAATCCAAGTGACAACGTGCCAGGGAAAACGCACCATGATCCTGTGCAGACTAAATTAGTGTTTCACAAAAAAAACCTGGATGAAATAACACAATTGAAGTGTTTTTAATGCTGCAAACGTAAGTTAAAGCGGTACTTTCCTATAATAAAGGATAGACTATACAAGAAGATATCATTAAACCATTAAGGTATACCTAAAACGCACTCAACTATGGATTTAGTATAAAAGGAAGCCATTCTGCTTATTTCCAGAGTAGCTATGCAGGATTCCCAGCTCAAAATAATTTATCAATTTATTATCATTTATCTTAATTGTATTAAAGAACCCTTTAGTTCAGTCTTTCAAGTCAACTTTCTTCTGATAAGAGTGACTCTCACTATCATAAGATCCCACAAAAAGTGGGTGGAACTAGTGTAGGGTGACCATATTTTGATTTCCAAAAAAGAGGACACTTGACTCATCATGAAGAACTTTAATAAAACTGTTTGCATAAAGAAAAATTTAACATTTTTCCACAATTTAAATGATGCCTTCTCTGCGTGGTTAATAACTCTTGAAATAAAAAAATTCAGTTAGGCTTTTAAAAGTCATCAAGTGCAAAAAAACTAAC
>VUQR01012784.1:0-10135 GCA_015108515.1 Hemichromis elongatus | reverse complement strand
ATTTGTTTTTTTTACCTTTTTTTTTTTTTTTTTTTTTTAAAGTGCTCCAAAAGAGAGAGCTTTCATTAACTACATAATCAATGCTGTGAAGCATACTTGATAACGGAGTGTGTATGTGCTAACCTGTTAGAACAATTTAGATTATTTAAGCTAATTTGTTTCTCCTAATCGACCCTGTAATACTCATCCACTTAACTGCTCTGAAATGAAGTAAACAAGCAACTATTTTGGATAATTTTGTGTTTGTGCATGACATGCCAAGTGTTTGTTGTTAAATGCTGTTGTTAGGTGTTTGATTCCTTGTGGTGAAGCCTCTTGGCATAAAGTCAGTCTTTCTGAACTGTGGCCAATTTTCTGGGTGAATAGGTGCTTCTTTCGTACCGACCCTGCCTCTCCTAAGGATTGATTTTATAGATCACTAACCAGGCGTTAGGTTCCAGACTCCTGGGCTGGTGGTGGTTTGTTTTTTGTTTTTTTTATTATTGTTTGTTTTTGTAGTCCTGGTAGATTGTTGAGTTTAAGCATCATGCAGCAGGTCAAGGAGTTGGAGGGTTGAGCCATTATAGGACGTTTTTGAAGACACCTTCTTACCTGTAGCCTTGTTTCTTTTATAGTTTTGTCTTCTCACTTACTTAGTATCACCTGTCTTGTTGATACTCACTTGTTATTGCAGGCATCCACTGGCACACACACTGCAATCCAAGAAAATGTATAGAAAAGTATTTTTAACTTTTCAACCCAGTTGGTTAGGCTTTCATATGCATGTGTGTACATACAATGAACTTTGTATATAAACCTCTCCAAATGTATACATGCAGTGTATTAAGCCCACACTCATTCTCTACTCTTATCCATCTTGTTCAGCTATCTTTACTCATGCTATTCTTAGCGTCTAACCTTTTTTGTCCACACTGATGCTCTGTGTGTGTATTGGTGTGTGTGTGTGTGTGTCTGTGTGTACACGGTTTCAAAAACTCACTGGGTTTCCTCAACCTTGCTTTCCCCTATTATTTTTTGTGCTTCCTTTCTCATCTAGTTTCTCTCCTCTGACACTGACCTCTTGGTTCTCTTGTTGTTACCCTCACCTCAGTCACGAACTCAAGTTCAGGCCAATTGAGTGTTGAATTTTGTAGAACTGTCCAAGGTGTTCTTCTGTCTCAAGTTTGATGGTAGTTTGGGTGTTTTTTCAAGAAAGTATTTATGTCTGTAACATCTGGATTGCTCGCTTGTAGAGATAAAAGATGCAAAACAAGATGTAAATGCCTGTAAATTCTGCAACAGACCCCACAGAATTGTGTAGATGGCAGGGTGTGTGTCGAAAGAAAAGCTGTTTATAGTTCCAAGACATGAGCCTGTCATTTTAAAAAGCAAAAACAAAAAAGAAGATACTTCTTGGAAATGCTTTGCTACTGTTTAGCAGTCATTAGTACCACAAGATCTGCCGCTACATGATAAACTCACACAGCCCGGATTTAAGTGTTTCCAATGTGTTAACTTTTTAAATGTGAAGACTGTAGAGCTAATAAATAAGTGTAATGGATTGGAGTTCAGGTCATAATAGGTTACTATAAAGAACTAGTCTAGTTTGATTTCTTTAACTCATATATTGCAGAAATACTCTATATGTTACAGTTCTCACATTGCTGTCCATAAATCATATATGTAGAATCTGTAAATATTGTAATGGATATGACACAAGATACACTTCAAGCCTATCCTTGGTGTAGATACTTCAGGTTTTCACTCATCAGATGACTATGGAGCCACATGTGACAATATATTGCAATTCTTTTTCGACTTTTTCGTCTGCTCCCTTTAGGAGGATCCACAGTGGATCATCTGCCTCGATCTCAAACCAGTCCTACTGCACAACTCACCGCTGTCACTTTTATTCTACATAATAAAGCTCATACTTCTGGGTAAAATTGCACTGAGAAAACCCCCCCAGCCTTGATTCATGAGGAAATGTAACAACCACTTATGTGTATAACTTATTTAAATACAAAATAGTAAATATACATGTGTACGGAAAAATAAAATAAATTCATTCCATGCTAAATGTAAGCTGACCCTATCGGTTGGTATTATTGTACTTTACATCTGTCTTTGCAAATGTTTCAGAGCCGCCTACATCAAAGAGAGAGGAAAAGGTGTGAAAGCATTCTGGCGTGAGAGAGGAGACAGGGCCGCATGCAAAAATAGCATGTTCAGAAGGAGGAAAGGGTGAAAGTGAAATGAATTTGGAATTAAATTAGGCCTGTAAAATAGCACAACTCACACAGATCTGTTTATAATCTGCTAATCATTATCACGATAACTGATTGATAGCGGCTAGTTTTAACCATCTTTCTTGGCTAAGAAAAGTGCAAGAGGAAACCAGAATAAATGTGCACTTACACACATCGCCGCCTCTAATCAAAGGGCCTTTGCTGGCGGGAGGGTGATGGTGGAGTGAATGAATGATCAGTTCTTGTCAAATCACATCTTTAGGACTCAGTAGCCAGCACTGTAGCCTGGACTTTTGAAATCACTGCTCTGTGCCCTTTTCACCTAATCGCTACTCACATGTATGGTAAAGCAAAGACAACATACAAATAAATGCTATAAGACTCAGGCATTGTACATGTTCTCTGCTCACCAGCAGTGCTGTAAACCCGACTAATCTCCCGCAAGAGGGTTACCTGCCCCATCTCACTTTGCACTTCAAAGATAGCACGTCCGCCTTTTATTTTTCCCCTTCTCTTTCCTCCTCGCCTCGCTTTACACGCTTAATTGTGCTGAGAGCTTTGATGGTGGGTGGGAAGAGAGCGAGTGCCATGTTGAGGAGAAGAGGAATTGAGCATTGACACTAATTAGATGGAGAGCAAGTAAAAAAAAAAGAAAAAAGTCAACTTCTCAACACCACAGGCAGTGTTGTGAAACAGAATTGTTTGTAGTCAGGATGGGGTCGGAAAGTTGAAGGCACAAGCAGGAGGTGAGTTCAAAGTTGTACAATGTATCACGAATGCACCTGGTGTAACGCCTCAGCTGAAAGCACACACAGGGTGAGAGGTCCATGTCTGCTAGGGTGCCTAGGTGCTAAGATGATGATGAGGTATGAGCAACTGTTTCCTGTCCTTGGGGGTCTATGCCTTAAGGCAGAAGAACATGATGTAGAATTTGTTGAACAGGTGTGTACCCCACATAAAAGTAAACTGATGGAAACAGAGTTATTCAGAGGAAAATAATGAAAAAAAACAAACAAGCAAGAAAGCCCTTTGAGTTAGCTAAATATTCATACATCCTTGTACCTCAGTATGCTGCAGACCAAGCCAGCACAGGAAGCTCTAAAAATGGCAAGCTTCAAGGACAGCAGACCTAAACATCCATCTCAAGGTGCTGTCAACCAGTCTAATGGGCAACCATGCAAAGATGTCAAACAGTTTTACTTGTGAGCACCTTTTCCCCTTGTGTCACTGTCTGCGTGCGTCAAACTGCCCTGCTTTCCTGTGCTGCTTATGATTGTGTTACTTCAGTCTTTGAAGTAATATAAAGTGCCACTGGTGTTGTGCTGCTCTTAACAGACTACAGGAATCTCTTCAGTACCAGTAAGGTCTCTCTTTTTTTTTCTTCTTCTTTCTCTCTTCAAAGGCAAAGACACAGCAAGAGCTATCTGCCGTGCAGGGTTGGTTAACAACAGAGAAGGGAGAGAAATTGAAGTGAGACGGTGGTAAAGCGAAGGAGAGATCGACGGGATGGCCAGTAGTGACAAATATAAAAGTTCTGTGGGACAGGAAGAGAAGGCAGACGGGAGGAGAGAGAGAGAAGTAGAGTTAGTAATGATGCAAAAAGAGATTGGGCACAAAGAATGATTGGTGGCTCTGGGAGATGGTGCAAAATAGCAAGTGTTGAAATAGGAGAGAGTAAGAGACGGATGAGGCTCGTAGACAAAAGATGAGAAAAGAGAGTAAGAGAAATTGTCACAGGCACTGATAGAGTAAAAAGAGATTAGAGGGAGGGAGATTTGAAGATAATATGTGGCATCGAAAAGATGGATGCCAGAAATAAGAGGTGTATAGAGTGTATAAGACAGTGATAGAAAGTGAAGACATCTTTGACAGATAACAGTCAGTGCCCTACTTACATCTGATACTTGAGAAAAATTGAAAGGCTCCTACGAACATTATATGAAAGAAAAGAAAATCAAGCAAGCAATAAGCAATGCTCTTTTAGGGGATACTGAATTAGCTGTGAGAGTGTGGGCCTGTTTGTTTTTAAGAATTTCAGAGGTGGAAATGAGTCCTCACTAAACAAAACTGCTCAAAGTGAAGCAGTTTTGACAAAGAGACTTTTTCAAAATAAAATCTTACCCAAAGCCATGTCTTCTACCTGGGCCAGGATTTAGCAGAGCCTTACCTAGTAGGGGTTTCTGAGAGATGGTGATAAGCACATTAGGTAGGAGAAGAAATCTTTGGCTTTCAGCGTGATCAATAAAAGAAATGTTTTTGGGAAAATAAATGACACTTAACAACCAGAACTTTGAGCAGCAATAACTCAAAAGTTTTACTTTTTTACAAGAAAAGGCATAGTCTTGAAATTGAGGGTCATTTGACAGACATAATCACTTGATTATGATTGGATCGTTGCCTAAAACTAAACTACGGACTCCTTCGACCTCTGCTAATGATGTGGTTATACTATTTGAGATTTCTGATATCCAGAAATGGGTGACATGAAATAATTTGTCATACGCTGTGAATGTATTTAAGCTGATAGAGTTTAGCTTAAAAGAAGACTGGAGAGGGAAGAGAAGTTTCCATGCTCTTTAGGGTGACATGATCTATAGACAGAGGATCTTCAATATTCTGTAAATGTAGTACATATCTTGCAGATTCTGAATAAAAAAAATCAATTTCAAATTAATTTTATTTGCATAGTGGCAATTCCCAACAACAATCACCTCAAGAAGCTTTATGTTTGTGAGGTAAAGACTGTACACTATTAGAAAGAAACCCCAACAGTCACCCAGCCCCCTTTGAGCGAGGACTTTGGCGACAATGGGAAGAAAAAATTCCCTTTAAACGGGAAGAAACTTCTGACAGAACCAGGCTCAGGGAGGGGCAGCCATCCATCACAATTGGTTGGGGGTAAAGGGAAAGAGATGAGGGAAAGAGTGACAGAACAAAAGGCACACTGTGGGAGAGCGAGATTAAATGCTATAGTGAAGCTGCATCATAGGAAGCACACAGCAGCCGGAGCCTATTGCTGCCTAACTTGAAGAGAGTTCAGGATCAGCTGATCTAGACCTAACTATAAGCTTTATCAAAAAGGAAAGTTTTAAGTCTGAATTTAAAAAAGGAGAGGCTGTCTGTCTCCCAAATCCAACTAGGAGAGGGGCTTGACAGCTGAAGGCTCTGCCTTGCCGTCTACTTTGGAAAACTTTAGGAAACACAAGTTAGCCTCAAATCTGAGGACAAAGTGCTTTGTTAGTATAATGATGTACTAATAAGTTCTTGAATATACAACGGAACCTGAATATCTAAGATTTCATATGTGAGTAGAGGGGTTTTGAATTCAATTATGAATTTAACAGGGGGCCAATGAAGAGAAGCCAACATGAGAGACACATTGTGTCTTGAGGGTTTCACTTCACTTCAGTTTTAATTCAACTCTCATTTCTTGTGTTTCTTTGTAAATTCAACTCCTATCCTGGAGCTCCATAACTAAAGTTTTTACCCACTTGTTACTTTTGTAAGTGTGTGATGTGACAGTAAAACTGAGTCTGAATTTTTCTCGTCCCAGGATCTGGACACACTGAAGGCTTGTTCAGGAAGCTTTTAGAACATCCTGATAATATAGAAACAGTCCACCCTAGAAGCAATAAATGCAGTCCTAAGCATTTATTGGACTATATCTGAACACAACCAAAAGAAACCGGCTCTACTTTGTGGCACAAGTAAAAAATTTTTAGAGTTGATTACTCACAGGGTCTGAGGACTAGCATACGTTGCTGTCCAGTCACCTTTCAATGCCCCATTCAAGGTAGCAACTGTTTCTCAACATGTAGGCATTGATATGCTGCAGCTACTTGCCTTACTCTGTAGAGTTACCTATAATTGTGGGCCTAAACAGGGGAAGTACAAAAAAGGCTTTGATCTGAGGACAAATCAGGGATTATAGGGATTTTAAAATAGGATCTGTACATCGAGACTGGTTTAGTATGAGAGCTTTTGGAGAGGCGGGTTCTCAAGCTTTTACAGGCGGCAAGTTTGATAGAGGGAAATTTGCCATAGCCATACCAACACATTGCAGATTTTAAAGCCATCAAACTAAATATTTAAATGCACACTGTTTTTTTCTTTCTATTTTGCAGTGACAGTATATAGTTTGTCTGAAACTAGTCAAATGTGTGGGGCTGTCAGTATAATATATTACAGTTCACAGACAGATTCTAATGTAATTTCTCCCCATGCTATGTGTTTATTGATGACTGGAGTCGGTATGCAGTTAGATGACTCATTAAATTCAATCCCAATTTGTAGTATGGGCTTTTTCCACTTGTGTACCCTTCAGAGCTTTTTCTGAATCTGTTACAAGGTTAGTCATTAGCTGTTTTTGGCAAGTGAATCCCCTTTGCTTGGTATGGAAAAGGTCTTTGGATTTACTCACACACTCTGGGTGTTGCATTGTCAGATGGCATTTTAGCTTCATTGTTTTCTTACAAATGAAGACAGATCACACATTGTAGTCTCATGTTGCTGTTTTCTGTAGTGCCAGATTCCATTTCGACTAGGCTTAAAGGAGCAGTAGAGGTCAGTTTGGAACAAAGACGGAGAAAATGTTTTCAATGAATTAACAGTCATAAATTATTAAATTACAATAAGAAAATACATAAAAATACAATAATAAAATAGAATAAAAAACAGTTTGACTTATTTTTATCTACATAGTATATCCCCAAATCACAACAGAAGTAACCTCAAGGTACTTTAATTTGTAAGGTAGAGATTTTAAATTGGGATCAACAGATTAGAGGTGGTTTAAAAAAGAAACAAAGAAGAAAAAAAAAATGGAGAAAATTAAATTACTGACAGTTATTTTTGTTTCACTCCCAATAGCCAGCCTCAGTAGCTGGGGATCAGAACCCCCAGGGCCTACACCCTTGACTTCCACCCGACACACATTGCATCCAAACCCTGCAAAGTCCCCTGCAAGTGGTTGGCCCACATGAAGGTGCGTTCATGTCTCGTCTTTGGGCTAGGTCCGGCTGAGGTGGTTTGGGCATGTGACTAATATGCTCCCTTAGTTCTCCAGGGTGAGGTGATCTGGGCTTGCTCTACCAAGAGGAGGCTCTGGAGCTAACCAGGGACACGCTGGAGAGACTGCACCTCTCAGCTGCCCTGGGAATACCTTGGTGTTGCCGGATGAGTTGGAGGAGGTGGGGACCTCCCCTCCCCCCAGAGAAGCGGCAGAAGATGGATGGATGCTTTACTCTGTGTGTGTGAATTAATCAATCTTACAAAAATAGCTAATTAAAACAATGAAATTATGAATTTCAACCTAAAACCATTTTTTTTTGTGGATTACTGGACCCTCACATTACCTTCAGTTAAAAAATACTAATAATAATTCAAACTCAGAAGGCTCAGGCAGCCTCCAAACCTTGAGACACTGAATCTCCACAAAGCTTAAGAATTTCATTCCAGCCAAGCAGTTGAGGATTTCACTGATCAGATCCTTCTTTCCATTTCAGCTGATGCTCAAAATTAGGGCAATTGAAGAGTTGACACTACACCGAGAGTAACGAACAGAATTTCAAGATGTTGAAGTCGCTGAGTGATCTGAACTCAGTACTGTGCTCTGAATGAGGAAGTATGGGTTTGTCATGATTTAGCTGTAACCAGAAGCTGCTGTATATCAGTCTGCCAGTAAGAAAGTCAGAGTTTGATTCTGACAACATCAAAAAGTAACTGGTGGTTGTTTTTGAGCAACAGTGAAGTTTTTATGATCCTGATTACAGCAACTCTTTTCAATTGAACTCCAAAGGTGAAGTGCTGCTCCTTTGCACACCAGTTTAAACCAATTTAAACATGAAATATACTGCAAATTTCACAGCGATCTTCTGAATGTTTCCATAGATTTTACTTTGATCAACCACACATCCATCATTGATATGCTTCTCTGTTCCCCATCGCTACACTACTTAGGACATCAATTCGCTAACACATAGAAATGCATTAAATGCCATTGCTAAAGCTGAATTTTGTTAGTGATGTAATGTCTCTACGTTGCAAAACAGAAAAAAATATATATTAGCAGTAATTACAGCTGCTATGGCCATTCACAGCATTTTTATGGGCATTTTTCAGTTTAATTGAACTAAATGTTTTAACGTCCATGCCGACGTGAACCGCGGCATTCCAGATAAACAGCTGTGTTACAGACCTCTCGTAAGACATCGTGGATCAATCAGGCATGCAGTTGCACACCCTTGATCAGGTAACTGATCACATACTTGCTGACAAGGATTCTCTTTAGGGTAATAGTGGAGCAGCCAAACCCCTATTAGTGTCCATCAACTGTTGTGCTAAATGCCAGACTGACAGTGTAACTGTTTGGAAATACCACAGGCCTGGAAGCCAGAGGGAGAGGAGACTTCTATACCCTGTTAGTTGCATTGCCTCTGCCAGTCTGTGTCTGAAGCCAAGCTGAGATGCTGCTCCGAGCCAAAGGTGTAATAGCGCACACAGTCAAGAATACAGAATCTTTCCAAAAAATGGCAGGCAGGAGAGCCAGAAGACATTTGATGTAAAATCAAGCCAGTTGCCTTTTTGCTAAATGTAACCCTATGATTTCAGCTACTTTTTTTAAGTAGCTTTGATTTGATGGTTAGCAGTAGTGGTTCATAGTTGTCTTGACCCATTGGGAATGGTAAAGCCAATGTAGAACATTAGTTACATTACATATACATCTATATGTAATTGCATAGCGGATAGTACAACGAACAGAGTTGTAGTATTTGGTTTTCCTGAATTGTGAGCATGAGGGCAATAGAAACGAAATACCAAGTACCACCAGATCTCTGTGAGGGACCTCTGTTTGTGTAGCTGCCTTTCTTTACTATGTCAACAAACATCTAAGCAACTCCTGCTCTGACTTTTGCTAAGCTTGAATAATTCGAACAAATTAACATCTTTCTCTATTTGCCAGAAATTGCATAGCTGTGGTATTATTCTGCAGCTCATAAAACAAAGGTTGCACTTCAGTCTTTGGGGAAAGTAGTACGTTGCATTTCCTGGTATTTTGAAGCAGCATTTTTTGTGACTTCTTTAATGCAATTAAAACGGAGCATTGAGCGATCTTTCTCAAAGAGTTGGCAGTTCGTCTTGTAATCGGAAGGTTGCCGGTTCGAGCCCCGGCTCCGACAGTCTCGGTCGTTGTGTCCTTGGGCAAGACACTTCACCCGTTGCCTACTGGTGGTGGTCAGTGTCCGGCAGCCTCGCCTCTGTCAGTGCGCCCCAGGGCAGCTGTGGCTACAATGTAGCTTGCCATCACCAGTGTGTGGATGTGTGTGTGAATGGGTGGATGACTGTAATGTAAAATGCTTTGGGATCCTTAGGGACTAGAAAAGCACTATATAAATCCAGACCATTTACCATTCTTGTATAGCTAGATAATTATAGTCTTGGTTATTTAAGACTTTGAGGTCAAACAACTTTTTCTAGAAGAGCAATCACAGTGAAATTATTACATGCCTTTACTGGACAGCAGCTGGGTGCTTGTACATATAATCTGAACTTTGCCCTTGAATACGTTCTGGGCTTTGTTGAGGGTGAATTGTTCTCTCTGGTTGCAACCCAGCAGTGTCCATGTCAGTGAAAGTAGGCTTGGTTTCCATGGCAATTGAAATTTTCTTTTTGCCACAAACAGAAATGGACCGACAGCAGCAAAGATGCAGAGAGGGAGAGCGAGATGAGTGGCTCTCTGAGGAGCACATTAAAACGGAGTACAACACAGATGGATTTAGGCCTCCGGGGTTGGGTTTGGCTAACGACTGGTGTATCAAGAAACATACCGCCTCCTGTAAAGACAGGATATAATGCAAAAACATCCAGTGCCTCGTATTTCTTCAATACTTGTATGATATGTAATGCTG